>JAGXEW010001243.1:2500-25037 GCA_030684275.1 Acipenser oxyrinchus oxyrinchus | reverse complement strand
GGTAAAGTCCTGATTGTTGTGCATGGGAGCACACAGGCTACTGTCATTAAAGAGTTGAATGTAGTGTGCACGTCTCCGGACTTACACAACTACTGCAAACACAAGTTAAAAAATAAAAGCTGTTCGTTCAACCAACTACAGTATTCAGAATCGAAATTAGTCCAGAACTAGTTTGTAAGCAAGCACCAAACAGCAGGTTTGCAGTCGAAAGCACAGTATGACTTTATCAAGCTTAACATAAACAGTTCTTAGTTTTAAAGAACTTTATCTAGTGTTGACTGTTCTTATTACCAAGCATTTGCATGAATCCACAATGAAATGGCAGGTGTTGAATATAAATGCTTTTAAAGTTAAACACTTCAGAAACAAGGCATAATTGTACCTCTAAAATTGTACTAGTTTGGTAAAATGTTAAGGGTCATTCCACGCCAACTCAACCAGAAAAGGGGCATTTTATTGCTTGACCGTCTCAGATTTTGCTAGACAAATTCACCTGGGGGTTTTCGGACCCACTGAGTTCTTTTGTTTTTAAATTTCCCCTTCGAGCTGTGACTTGGCAAAGGTCAACCTAAAGTGAAAAAGTGACCCTGACCAGAAAAATCACCCTGGACTCAACTTAGACGCTACCATCACGTGTAGCACCTCGTTCGACTCAGTAATGAAGAGGGCTTTCGAGAAAAGAAATACCAGGAGCACCTAACTCACTTTTGGCAAGTTGCCAGACGAGGGGTAAGTGACGAAGTTTTATTCAAACTTCAGGTCTTAAAATGTTAGTATTCCTGTAAGAACCTTAGGGACCACTCTTCCAAATTTTGTGAAACACTTTTGGTTTCAAGTCCACCCACTGGTCATTAACCCTCTGAAATTAGATTTTTGGTATTTCTACCAAGTTTAGGCTGAAATAATTCACGTGGGGTTCCAAAAATCACCCAAAGATATTTTTGGATAGATGTTGATGAGATCTACAAGAATCAAGCAACACATTGTGGCATCCGATTTTGGATTTTTGGCAGATTTTTGTCATGCATTCGAGCATTGCTTGTGGCCACTTTGGTGAGGCTAAAGTACCACATAGTCCTAACTGAACTGGCGTTATTTTTCAATTTTGCAGTAGCTTGGTGCAAAGGGGTTATGAACTTGTGTGTGGAGTTTAGATTACTTTGTTAGAGTGACACATTTGAAGCTACCAAAACCTCACATGTGTTTTAAAAACTACAAACTGATAGAAAACACAAAAAATAGATAATCTTGGCAAACTAGGTGCTTGAGGGGTTAACCATTTCATGCTCTTTATGACATGCTTACTGAACCGTATGCGGTTTCCAATCTCAAAATGTCATTTGGCTGTGAGGTTTGGTGTTGAAAGAATTATGGAAAATTCACTTTTTTCAAAAACAACCTGCCCTGTTTACCCCACCGTTTGCATAGCATGCCTTCCGGCATCTTGACAATGCAGCGTGGTTGCCATGTAGTTTTGAACACTGCTCCGTGCAGCTCCAGTGTCCTGGCACCATGCATACTGGCAACTGGCACATCCTGAAGAAATAGGACTTGGCCTATTGTGGCAAGGGAGAGGTTCCCTGCCACTGAAGACTTAAACTCCAAAGACTTTCAGGTGTGCCTGCCCAGGAGGCTTCATTGACTGATTGGCCAGCATGAGAATGCAGCAAATGGTTTTCTCATTTATGGTTTGCCAGTCAATTATCCCCTAGGTAGGCACCCCACCCTATAAAAAGTTTTCTTTTGTTGGAGAGAAACCACAAGGAAATTGTGAAGAAAATCTGGCTCCCCATTCCAGTTCACGCAGCACTCATTTTCTGATGATTACTGAACTTTGTGATGTGTGGTTTCTACAGCAGTTGTTAACCAATCACATTCTGCATGCACCTTTGAAAATGTTTAAGATCCTTTCCTTTCTGCAATGTTATATACTTGTCATAAGAACTGAGATTTTTATTTTGATTCCAGTTGGAGTAGACGTGAAATTCTAGTGACGCTGGAAGCTGTTAACCCCTCAAGTTCCTTAAGTTTACCATGGTAATCTATTCTTTGTGTTTTCTATCAGTTTGTAGTTTTTAAAACACACCTAATTGAGGTTTTGGTAGTTTCAAATGTGTCACTGTAACAAAGAAATCTAAGTTCCACACACAAGTTCATAACCCCTTAGCTCCAAGCTAGTACCACTGGCTCACACCCTGTCACTTTTTACTCTAGATCTAACCCCAGACAATGCAATATTGAACAATAACGCCAGTTCAGTTAGGACTATGTAGTACTTTAGTCTCCCCAAAGTGGCCATAAGCAATGCTTGAATGCATGACAAATGCAACTTCAAAAATCTGCACATACCAAAATGTTTTGCTTGATTTTTGTAGATCTCATCAACATCTGTCCCATGTGAGTTATTTTGAGGGGATTAATGACCAGTGGGTTGACTTGAAACCAAAAGTGTTTCACAAAATTTGGAAGAGTGGTCCCTAAGGTTCTTACAGCAATACTAACATTTTAGGACCTGCATCCCCTACAGGGTAAAGGGTTGGGCTGAAGTTAGACTAAAGCTCGTCACTTACCCCGCTTCTGGCACCTTGCCAAAAGTGAGTTAGGTGCTCCTGCTTCTCGAAAGCTCTATTCATTACGAGTAGAACGAGGTGCTGCACATGATGGTTGCGTCTGAGTTGAGCCTGGGGTGATTCTTCTGGTCAGGGTCATTTTTCACTTTAGGTTGACCTTTGCCAGGTCACAGCTCGAAGGGAAATTAAAAAAAAAATAATAATTAGCATTTCTGAACTCAGCGGGCCAGAAACCCCCAGGTGAATTTTTCTAACAAAATCTGAGACGGTCGGGCAACGGCTCTGGTTGAGTTAATATGGAATGACCCTTAGCAATTCCTGGGCTGGATTTTTTTTTTGGTTTGTTTCATCCTTCCCTCTTGGACATTTGACGTTACTGAAAACAGTGCATGGCTTCTAAACTCAATGTACAGTATATTATGTATAGTAGATCCTGACATTTCTTTGTATCCGATAGTCTGTTACAAATGGAAGTGACGTCACATTAGCAATACTGTGTAATTATTCTTATTCTTATATATTATAAACAATATCATATAGGGTGCTGTGTAAGATACAATGTTCTGGGTTGTATTCATACACATACATTCATCATGAATATGCTTCTGTTACTGGACTTTCAACACTTGATAGCTCCTGATTATAGGGCAAGAAACAGACATTGCTCTGTGAAGTGATTTTGAACCCGGTTATTTCACGGCAGTGCCAGAGCCATGCTTTGCATAAAGTTTGGGAAGTGGAACCTATTGTCACGCGATTCTGAAGGCCACACACACAACTTCTGAACAGATCTAAAGGATGGGTGCGTACATTAGGAACAGGTATAATGAAACAAATCAAACGCCCTCATTATCGAGTTTAATGTAGCGTGCCGTATGTCTCCAGACTAAGAACTATACACAAGTTAGAGCAAAAAATAAAAACTGTTTGTTCAACCAACTAAATCGAATTTGTTAATCTATGCTTAAATTTGAAATCTGTCATGTCTGATCTAGTTTAACCGTTCTTGTCAGCACCATTAGCATTAATCCACAGAACAGAATAAAGATGTGCTTTTACTTAGTTAAACACTTATAAGGAACAGGACATATTTTTATCTATCAAACCCAATTTTACAAGTTTGGTTCAATGTTTAAGCAATTCGTGGGTTGGATTTTATATTGTTACATCCTTCCATCTTGGACATTGAAAAATTGAAAAAAGTACATGGCTTCTAAACTCAGTATACAGTATATAATATACATATTTGGTGCTGACATTGATGTGATACAGCCATCTGTGTTTGTACCAGATGAAAAACTACATAAAAAACTGCAATATTGTTTCATGGAGTAGAGATATGCCGGCTATGAAGGAACAAATTAGATACTAATCATACCCAAGAGCCTGCAATTAGGTGTCGTATTATAAATATGTCAATGTATTTAATGTGGTTTCTTTTGTAGATAGTGTAATGATAACCAGAAACCACCAGGGGTTCTCTTTGATGGTAGGAGGTGTTGGAGAAGAAAGCTTCAAGAATCCTCAAAAATAAGTTCTGAGGTATCCCAGTCATTCTTTTTAATGTAAATGGAAAATATATAACATTAAAACACTTCTCATAGTGAGCTAGTATTATGCAGTATTATTTTTATTATGTGGTTCTTGTTTTTTTTTTATTAGATATCATTTTGAGCTACGGTAGGTAATAAGTTATCAAGCAACATGAGTAGTATAAAGCTTTTCAATTCTTTAAACAGCTATGCAGGTTATAATTGCTGATATCAGATACAAGAAAAAATCAACATCTACGTAGCATGCTCAATTTATAGTTGTCACAATAGACATTTTTCTGCTGATGCTGTGCAATCCCCTTATAGTGATACAATGGAAACACCCTCATAGATGTAGAGACCCAGAATTAATGTCCACCCCTATGCACACTGCAACAGCTGCTCTTATTGAGCTCAGTTGATACCTTGCACCCAAAAAAGTTTAAAATATGCAAGATTTCATTTTACCTGATGAAAGGACCTGTGTGGTTTTGTAAGCATGTATGTTTCCAAATTCTATGTTGGTTCTGATAAATGGTATCAACTTCAGCTTGGTTTGTTCTTTTTCCTCTTTGCACCAAAACGGTCACCATAGCAATTGTCTGGTTTGGAACTGACTCAACAGAATCATCATTTTTAGGACTATTCCTCGTGGAATGTGTTAGATACGGAAACAGCTGCCAACTGCTTATGAAACCAGTGTGAGGCCGGAAGAATTTACATAAAATTGTTTGCCAGGCCTTGTGTGAATTTTATGTTTTTTCAGGTTTTGAAAAAATAATGAAACACCAAGCATAAACTGCCCAAAGGTCACACATAATTGAGTTCTTTTGTGCTATTTCTTTTGATTTATTGTTTCCTGCAGAGATCACCAGAGGAAGTACCACAGCCATTTTTTTACAGTTGAAAAGACTTGTTTTAAGTTTAGTTTCCTGCAAAGGAGTTGAAGCTCAGGTGTCTCATAAAAGTAAACAGAAGACACTGTACTCTTGCACTTTGTAGGACTTTGCCACTGGCAGTGTAGGAATTGCATAAGGCTTAGTAAACTGAGAGACGTAGCATTAACACAAGCCTGTATTGTAAGAACTGTAAGGTATATAAACATGAACACTTGAATATTGTTCTACCAATAATGATTTTGTTCCGCATGTGCTACAAGAACCTGTAGGCAATGTATACTTACTGTAGCAGGACTTAAAGCCAAGACACTTACAATAGACCACCATGTGTAGACTGGATCATGTTCACGAAGGTCCTGACCAAACAGGACCAAAACAGTGAGGTAATGAAATGAATAGTTGGACAATGAGTTAGCTTTCATTACCAACGTTTTGAAATACTGGATTGCTCATTTTTGTCTTTTCAATTACTGTAGTTGCTTTGGTATGCTTCAGGTGTAATAGGATGGGGTGGGTCAGGAACCACCAGCTAAACAAATCCACTCCTAGCTGGGGGCAGATGAGACATTGCCATTCACTTTCCTCATCATGACTAACAGACACCCCCATGTTAGCGCCTGAGCCCAGGTGAACAAACACATCCTGTTTCCATGGTTACAAAGTCATTTATCTGGAAACAAGATTTTGAGTCTTTATAAAGCATTTAGAAACAATTTTCTAATTTATACTTTAATTACTGCATGAAAGCATTCCCTTCTAGTTACATTTACAAAAGATAAATAATAATAATAATAATAATAATAATAATAATAATAATAATAATAATAATAATAATAATAATAATCATCATCATCATTCATAAGCAATTCATTTTAATCTATTTCAAACATAAACTTACATTTGTAAATATTTTGCCACATTTCAGGAACATAAACACCTGTAAATAATTCCAAACAATATTCCGCATTGCTTTATTTATTTATTTATCCAACTCCAAAACATGTTAAATTCATACTCTGGATCACATATAGTGGAGGTGTTGTAACACATTACATTGACAGGCTGTTGAGTTAACTGTAAAGGTTAAGTGTGCAATCAGCTCTTCACCTGTGCTGGGCTTAGTCCCAGATCTCTAAAACCCTTCTAACTTTCTGCATTTGCTTAACCTTCTACGGTGTTGTGATTTCTGACTAAGTGGTTGTGATGCAGGAAGAATCCCCAGTCTTGTGTCTGGAATATTGAACATTGGCCTGGAACAACATAGTGTCTTAAGTCTTTTACAGGAATTTAGAAACTAGAGAACACACTCATATCCATGTTCTGATCCCAAACAGATTCAGGTGGTTTTAATCTTGACCTAGGACTTCATAACATGAGCTATGAGGAAAGGCCAAAATAATTAATTAGACAGGATTTCATTACATTGTATAGATAAAGTTAATCAAAGACACTGCTTCAAATTTAGCCCAGAGAGTAGAACAAAGGGGCATAAATGGAAGCTGAGTAAAAGTAAGTTTAGAACAGACATAGTAGGATCTCAAACACTGGGAGCATTAAAAAAAGACTAGATTCTGTGCTTCTAAATTTAAATCCTCCCAGTAGGGAGAATGGTGTGCTAACAAGGGACGAGCCTTGATTGGCCAAATGGCCTTTTCTCATTCCTAAACTTTTCTTATGTTCTTATTCCTGCTACACCTGCATGGAATTTGAAATTTGCAGAGGTTCCCTTGGTAGGCAGCATGGTTCATCCTGGTATGCTACATGACCAGAGATGATGGCAGCTCTAATGAAAGACGCTTTCATTGCAATCCCTTTATCCATTAACTTCAAGAGAAAGATAGTATTGTGTTATTGCCCAAAATAGTAAACTTCCCTATTTGTTCTGCATTTTTCTTACAGGGCATTAACCCAGTCACAAGCAATCCTGTGGTATTAGCTTCACCGTGCAGATGCTAGAACACCAGTTCAAGATATAGACGAGCCATTCTTTTGTAGCTGGGAAGGTGAGGCGTGAATGAGCTTTGTCCATCCTTCTACTTTTTTTTATGTTTTGAAAGCTGATTTTAATAAATTGTTACACCAAACCAGTATAACGTTTCCATGTTTCTTTTAATATATCCTTTATTTTTGCTACAACAACATGTATTTGAAACCTACCCAAACTAGCCATACAAAACCCATATGAAAGACAATGTAATATATATATATATATATATATATATATATATATATATATATATATATATATATATATATATATATATATTAATGTGGGTCTTTAACTCACCACCCCACTCTAAAACACTCCTGTAATGATGTATCTATTCAACATATCACAAGATTAAATACATATTCTAACTGCTAATGAATGGACACAAACCATCACACCAAAACAGCTATTACCCCAACAGACAATAACACGTGTTTGATTTAAAAAGGCAAGGATCTCAATAATAGTTTTTAAATCTATAGATTTAATCAGACAAGCAAACTATTGGCAATGTTATTTTTTTTTATTACAGTTTTATAACCAGAACCAAAGAAATCACACTTCTGGTAGAATGCAGTGGAATATTGTCCTTTCCTCCACCCTCTCATACCCTCATACCAGTACTTCAATACACCTACAAAAATAGCTGAAAGATTCCTTACAGTATAGCAAGGTTAAATAGATCCAGCTCAAAAATACAATATACTGGGGAAACATGAAAAGCACACAGGGTTCCACCTATTTCTTCTCCTCAGTCTCACTGGAGACTTCACTTGATTCATCGATGACTTTGCCATCAACCATGGTCTATGTGACAACCTTCACAATCGTCCTTGTCCTGATATCTGGCTCCCCTGAAACGAAAACAAGATCACTTCATGAAACTGCTACTACGTAATAAGAGTTTCAAATTCTGCATGCACGGCTCTCTGTGACCATGCTAATATCATTTGCTCTTTTATGAATATCAACGTTTTGAAATGAATTTGTTTTAAACGATATGCAATAAAAATGTATTTGTGCTGCTGTATGTCACAATAAAAAACAAAAACAAAGATCCGGTCATTAACTTTTCATAAGTGGTATAAACTTATATCTCTGAACCAGTTAAAAAAAAAAAAAGGTTTTATAAATGGCACTGTATTTCATTAATGAAAATGGGCTTTAAAAATAGTCCTTAACAAAATTCATTAAAACAGTCCTTGAAGTTCTGTCTTTAAATAACTCTGAAATTGGGCCCTCTGTTTTCTAAATATATATATATATATATATATATATATATATATATATATATATATATATATATATATATATATATATATATTTTTTTTTCTCTTGAGACTAGTACAGGTTAACATATTTTGTATGTTTCCTAGTTTAGCGGTTTACATAAAGCCCATAGGCTATGTCATAAATCTAATTCAAACAGTTCTTTATAAATGTAACAACAGACAAGCCTACCACACAGCTTCCAGACAAATTGCATTCATAGAGATTCAAAGCAAGTCATTCCTGTCAACACCTGTTACCACAGCAACCTCAGCTCTTGCTGTTCACAGTTTAATCTGTTTCTAATGATGTAAAACTACTGTTTAGTTTACACAGGAATTTAATTCACCAGCTATTTATAAAGCGTAATCCTGCCTTTAACACTGTATATCTGTAGACACATGTATATATTTATTTTAGGTATGTCTGTGTTTGCTCATGTAGGTGAAACAATGACTATATCCACACGTTAGAAATATTAGGCTAGTTTAGTATTTAAAAAACAAGTCTTATTTGAAACCCAGTTGTATCCAAAACAAACACAAAATGAATACCTAACTTTCATTAATTGTTTTATAGATCTTTCAAATGCTTTTTGCAGCATCAGGAATTGGCAAAAGCCATTCCGATGTGAGGTATTAACTTTAACAAAGCATTTACAAGGTATGCGATGAGGTAATTTGTATAGTGAATGAACAGGAACAGGAAAAGGCTTTAACTGTGTATAAGAAAGGCTTAACACTTACTTCATCATGCATTTTATATGATATCCTTTGAATGTCTATCTACTTTAATGTGTGACACATCAGGGATAGATGTGCTTGTGCTGTATAGCTCTGCTCCTTCTCTGAATTTTAAGTCCTTGTATTCTTTTAACATTCATTAATAGGATTATAGACCACATATCTTTTTTTTAAAGTATATACAAGTAAGTATTACAGACAAAGGCCTCACAAGGGTATGTTGATATTTTGTGCTTTTGAATAGGAGCCTCCAAGATGAATACAGATACACACAATGTGGCTTTGTTACAACAAATCTACAGCAGTCAGTTGACATGCTGTTCACTGGAAATTAACCTGCTAACATTTTGGAGAGTGAAGAATTTAAGGAAAAGCTCATAGCTTCTTCATTTCTCACTATTTGTATGTTGTTTGAATACCACATTTTAGGACTGTTTTAGGAGTGTATACACATGGTCTTAGACTAAATTGAGAATAAACTAAAGTAGTTAAAAAAGGTTTTGAACTTTAGCAAAGCATTCCTTAAAAAGGTGAATAATAGGGGCTCCCAAGTGGCGCATCCTGTAAAGGTGCTCAGCGTGGAGTGCAGGATGCGCTCTATAGCCTGGAGATCGCAGGTTCGAATCCAGGCTATGTCATTGCCAACCGTGACCGGGGTTCCTAGTGGACGGTGCACAATTGGCCGGCGCCGCCCGGTAGGGAGGGATTAGGTCGGCAGGGCAATCCATGATTCACCGCGCACCAGCGACCCCTGTGGCTGATAGGGTGCCTGCAAGTCTGCAGTGGAGCCATTCAGATCTGTGTTGTCCTCCGGCACTATAGGTCTGGTGGCTTTGCTGCGGATCCACAGTGCGAAAAATGGCGGATTGGCAGGAACACGTTTCAGAGTTTCACATTTCATTTCAGCCTCCGTTTCCAGAGTCCCGGGGTTGCAGCGGTGAACCGGAATAAACAAATAATAATTGGGCATTCCAAATTGGGGAAAAACCGGGTAAAACCACTGGCTACGACTAAATAAAAAGTGAATAGTGCACTATAATGTATTTAATATGTACTTACTCTTGGGTGCAGGAGGTGCTGGCTTTTCACTAAAAAGAAAATAAATAACTTATTTAAATACAATTAACATTGCATACACTGTACATTTGAAAATGCTCTTCAAATATCCCTCTAATATACATCCTTTAAATTGCAACGCCTGACCAAATATATACCCGATACAATCTTATTAATGCATTGGTTTGTATTGATTCTGTTATTTACAACCCTCTGTTTTTAAGAAAGCTATGTTCTGACACCCTAATGGTTCTATAAAGATTGCTGTAGAATGCTGTATGCTTACACTTCCTCTCCTTCGAGCAGGCCTGTAGGTGGCGATCTCGAGCTCCAGGCTCTCCTTGATCCTCAGCAGCTGCTCATACTCCATCTTGTTGCTCTGCAGGTCGTGGCGCAGCGTGGCTAGCTCGGCCTCCAGCTGGTTTAGCATCCCCTGCAGGCGTTCTAGTTCCACTGTGTATTTGTGACTGGTTTCCCCCAGGTTACCCTCCAGCATATTGACCTGTTGAAAGATTCGTCAAAAGAACTTTATTCTAGGACTAAACTTGTTCGTCCCAACCATGTCTAAGTAGCTTCAAATGTCTTTTTCACGTTTCTCTTGCTATGTTATTGTTTCACAGCCAATCAGGGTGGTTCTGATGCTCCCATATCGAGTTATTTTTTTTTTTTAATCTGTCTTCATGGTTTTGAGCTTGTCGAGAGAATCCCAAGTGACAGAACTGAACTGTTCTAATACAACAGCAATTATAGTAATAATAGACATTTCTAAATACAGTTTTACACATGAGTCTAAATGTGGATTTTACAAACTCGCCAATGTTTTGTTGTTGTTGTTTTTTATTTGTTTTATTTCACCTATGATACCGGTACAGATGTAGTCTGGAAAGCCGCACTTATAAAGCAGAGACCCAGTCACATTTCTGTGTTTAACAATCAGAGACAGTTGTTTCCATTGCAGTGTACCCTTGTTCAGGACATCACATTTGCTAAGGTAAAGTAAAACAATGATAATAATAAAAGGTGGGACGTGATTCAAAATAGGTTGAGAACCCCTTATATAGAGATCAACTATGAAGGTCATGTCCAGTAAACAATGCGTATATTGTTATATTAAACATTCTCTCAATTGAAGATTGATTTACCTCATCGTCCTTATATATATATTATATATATATATATATATATATATATACTGTATATATATATCATTTACATCACTGTAATATAAACAAAACGCTACCTATAGTATTCTATCTATTTCTATCGTATGTAAACTGTGGCACGAAACCAGTATCTGAAAGGCTTTCTGAACAATGAAGTGTGGAAAATGTTCCTGTGAAAAGGTCTTTTTAAATGAGTGTTTGCCCTTGTCAACGCATGTCTAATGTCTATCCTGAGTATTAATAGGCTTCATTCATTCAGAATAAAAGCAGCAAGTTACAGCTGGGAACTGAACCCTGTGATGATACAGAGCCCATGAAACAAAGCCAAGCTTCCTCTAGACTTACTTCAGGTAATGCAACATTTCCTTTATTCCACTCATAAACTCACACTGTATTGTTTGCAGTGAAGTACCTAAACTGTCGTCTCAGTTTTTAAAGCATTCTTCCTTTCTTACGTCCAATGGGCCTCAGTGTGTTTTAATTACCTGTTTGCATGAGACTGTCCAGCTCTACCTCCAGGGACTGTAGGGTGAGCCTCTTCTCATTCATTTCACTTGTGGCACTCTGCAGGGCTCCAGTGTTCTGCTGTACCTCCACAGTGACAGTCTCCAGCTGGGTCAACAGGGCACATAACACACAGCTATACACCCAGCCACAGAAAACTCAAGCAAGTAACATATGAGAGGAAACTGAAGGGAGGCATGACTTGGAAATGAGTGACATAATGTTCTGAGAGTCTATATCTATCATGTTCTAGGTATTTTAGGTTCAGACTCAAGAGATGTGGTTATACCTTGCTAGGATGCAAAATTATAGTATTTAAGAGGCCGGTGGTGCATTGCAAATATGAATTTATGAACAATGTCAATGGATCAAGAATTGAATTGAACAAACCATTTTATATGACCAACTCAACTTTGTATCCAGTACTAAACTACCTAAACTAATAGGGTATAGGTCTAACATATTAAAGAGAGCAGTGGGGTTCCCAGAAAGATAGTGTTACAGCAGGGTTCTGAAAAAGATAGCTTTATACGTCCCCACGTGTTGCTACAACTGTTTAAATAATGTACCTGTAATTTTTCTTTTCATTAACATCCTGCCAACTTTTATACTTATAACTTTAAAGTCTGTTTCAAAGCTATAGGAGGCTGTGTGGTCCAGTGGTTAAAGAAAGGGCTTGTAACCAGGAGGTCCCTGGTTCAAATCCCACATCAGCCACGGCCTCATTGTGTGACCCTGAGCAAGTCACTTAACCTCCTTGTGCGCGCCTTCGGGTGAGATGTAATTGTAAGTGACTCTGCAGCTGATGCATAGTTCACACACCCTAGTCTCTGTAAGTCGCCTTGGATAAAGGCGTCTGCTAAATAAACAAATAAAAGCTCTTTTCAAAATGGGCACTGGGGTTTGAGATCTGTCCTCTAAATCAGTGCAGGAATAACAAGTGCTCTGGCTTTTCTGTTCGAACCACATCATGGATCGTTATTGCTTTGTTACCTGTTTGACAATGTGGGCAATAAGCCGTGCACTAGAGCATACATTTTGAAAAGAGCTTTGAAACAGACTTTAAAGTTACAAGTGTCAAAAGTTGTCTGATGTTAACAATGAAAAGACAAATTCTAGGTACGTTCTAGGTTATTTAAACAGTTGGAGCAACACGGGGACGGTAACATTATATTTTTTAACTAACGAGAATGTTTGCATGGTTAAAAGCAGCAGATCTTAGCTAGATGAAAGCACTCAATATGACCTGAAATAGCATGAACAATTCTGGTAATAATCAGACTACCAAGCACAGGCCAATTAATGTGTAATACCAATTGGGTTTTAACTTTTGAGCTCTAGTAGGTGGCAGGTTTTGTGTTGTGTATAAATAAATATAAAGCATTAATGAGCTACTGTTCATTTGACTCACATAATGACTGGTGCGGGTGTATTGAAGGGAAGGCTGAAGGATGCTAAGAGCTGTTACTCACTGACACTGCAACAGGCACCACAAGAAGGCGAGAATCCTACAGAATTTCTTTTTGGGTGTTTCGATTCTTACCTTTTTCCGTACCATGCTTCAGCATCTTCCTTGTTCTTCCTTGTGATGCCTTCGTACTGTTTACGCAGTTCAGCCAGGATAGCAGCAAGGTCAGGACCTTGAGCAGCATCCACCTCCACGCCACCTGCTCACATGACAGGCGGGCCTTAACGGCAGCCACTTCCTTTAGAAAACAAAGGCAACATTGGCTTGTCAGTTAACAGCTCAAGGAACCTGGTTTCCTCCCAGGTATTATGAGCCTGAGCTGTGAAATTAACCATCCTTCGGGATGTGAGAATTTAAAATCAATTATTAATACGCGCTCATTAAATAGTTACCAGTACAGGGGTAGAATGTACCTGCAGTTGTATCGAATTACAGCCACTCTATTACAGATACTCTGCTCTACATGCACAGGTCTAGAGTAGTAGTTGTATTATTAATCTATCCACCCTTTGTCCAAATAGCTGTAAGCTTGTCGACATGTTGTTTTATCTTTGTGTTGACTTGCTATGTTTAACAGTATCTACTCTTCTGTTGGTTTTGCGGTCATCTCTATTTACCGTTGGATGTAATGTAAAGGACATCAGACATTTTCTCCACCCGTACAAAGTTAACCCCTTCTGCTGTTAATGATAATTTGGTCCTTTTACATTTGAATCCCCTTTGTTCTAAGTGGCAGGGAAATAAAAGGTGGCACAGGCTGAAGCTCAAATTACAGCAGCTATTTTTGGAAGCTCCCCACATCTTCTGAGTAGAATAATACAGGCCTTACAATGTGGATATACAAACTGGGAGTGCCCTGTACTGGTTATCATTAACGGAAAAGCCAGGAGGAAATGTACATTTTGTTTCTGTGTACATGGGAACAATGCACTTATGGAATTATGTTCCACAGATAAGAATTCTTATCTGGTAATTCCCATGTGTTTTTAAACTGTAGTTGAATAACAGGTCATAGGTTTACTGTACCCTTTCAAATGACTTTAAGCTAAATTACTTTTTTAAATTGCATAAAAAATGTTAAGGCCAGATAAGTATTTTTGTACCTTACACGTTTTCTAGTTCCAGTTTTACATACGAAAACAGTAATGATAAAAATGTGGTTAAAAGACTTCATAGAATATTGTAGAACCTATGTATCATATTTAATAAATTATATGTGGCTGTTTTAATGGGTACAAATATATACAGTATATACATGTCTTCCATAACTATTAAACACTCAACAGTGCTTAATTTAGAAACACTAAAATACATTTTAATTCAACAACAAATGTTTTTTCTATATAGTCGAAACATTTGTCATTAGATTTAAGTTTGTTCTAGTATTTCTAAATACATTTCTATCTCTATACATTTCAGGATGGTTAATATATATTTGCAAGAAACTGATTATCCTACAAAAAGTAGCCCCTCACACGAGCTTTGGTCCTAGAAAATAGCAGATAGTACATGTTCTGGTTACTGCAGCTCCCTCCCTCGCTCTCTCTCTGTGTCCTGCTCTTTGCTTACCTCCTCATGGTTCTTCTTGAGGAAGTGAAGCTCATCCTTCACACTTTCCAGTTGAGCCTGCAGGCTGCTCAGGATGCTCACATGTTCAGCCTTCACCTTCTTCAGGGCTTGGATGTCTCTTTCCACTGACTGGGTGAGGACACACTCTGTCTCCCACCTACGATCCCCGGGAAATAGTAACAAGGTGGTCACATTAGACCGAATTTACAGTGAGGTTCAGAATTTGATTGTATGGTCCTTTGACACCGCAACCCCCAGTTATTCAGAAAGCGATGCTCTGCTTTTGGTGGGCTTCAGATTTCTAGAAGCATCGGATAGGCTTTCTCTGTTTGGCAAAGTGCCTTATCAGTTAGACACCACAGAGCATTCGTGAATGATGAAGGATAGAGAGGGCATTGAGGGATTCATAGGGCTACAGTATATGTAGGAGTAAGGTTGTAGTTTCAGAAACGTTTGGATGTATAGAAATTCAAAGTTGAACTGAAAAAAAATTAAATTGCTACTGATGCTAACAAAGGGTATGGGAACATTGAGCTCATTTACAGTTTTTGTTTGTTTTTTCAATTTAAATTATACTTACTTAATTCTGAAGTCATCTGCTGCCAGTTTGGCATTATCAATCTCCAGTAGGATTCTGTTGTTACTCAAGCTCATCTTTCTCACCTGAAAAAAAACATATTGGATTTCATGGTGTCATGAGATGTCAGCTAGAAGGAGTAAAGTTCAAAAACAAAAAGGAGTTTTTACTACCGTTTTATTAGCTACAACTGTCAGCTGCGAAGCAAGGGTTACCAGTGAAGCGAAGCATTTTTTCCACCAAACAAACGCCAGTCACAGTATCAAAAGGTAAACAATGATGAAACTGCTACCATTTCACAGTTTGATTTTCACTTAATTTAAACAAAAGCTTTGAAAACCACATATCAGGAAAAAATATGAAGTAAGTCCTTTACAAAGTCAACTTAAATATGAAATAGAGGCTGACAAGGTTCCCATAAATACCAGACAGGTGTAGAAGAGTGTTTTGCTTATGTGTGCCATATATCACATGACCTTCATACATCACATGACCTTTATACATCACATGACCTTCATATATTACATGACCTTCACAGTATGGTAAACCAGTTATTTCCTAAAACACGCATAACTAAGATTTCAGAGTAAGAACTATTAGAATGTAAATGTTGCATTATAAGAAATAAGTTTGGACTAAATTTATTTAAATTTTGTTACACACATGCTCATACAGCCTAATATCAGTCTTCTAAGGGCTTTACATAAGAAAACACTGCAAGCCACCAATGGATGAATTATGTGGATTTCATTCTTTGGTCTTAAGAAGGAATCAGACACATTTGAATGTAACCCTTCAAGGGAAGGATTAACATAAAGCCACTAAAGCTGTGCTTATCTTAAAGATCACGTTTGGAATTGAACCCTTGTGTTTTCCCTTTACAGAGTTTGCTACTGTGTGATGCTTGGCAACCGTAGCAAAATTTCCATTTCTATATCCTATGGCATGCTTTCTAGGGCAGATTGTGTGAGAAAAATAAAACATTTGTAACGGTATATATAACTAGCAAGAAACCAGGTTGGATGGTATAGAGTGCAAGAGCTACTTTATCTTTCAATGCTCTGGTTCAAATCCAGTTCAGGTACCAAGGGACATTAATCAAATCATAATTCATCCATAACTATTTAACACTCAATAGTGCTGGATTTAAAAATACTAAAGAAACTCAAATTCAATTACCTCGCCTTTCCTGAGTACTACATGCACAATCACCAAATAAATATCTATACAAATGTATAATTATTGTATGTGTCCGATATGTTAACTAAGTTTGACACAAATGTGTGTCCATCAAACAAAAACTAAACTAAGTGCCTCTCATAAGAAGGGACTCACCTCTTCGTTGAGAGCATGGGCTTGTGCCATCATGGGGGAGAAGTCCCTGTGCTTCGGGGATTTCTCAGCCATCACTTCCCTGATCTTGAGCTCCAGCTCTTGGTTGGACTTCTCCAGGGAGCGCACCTTGTCCAGGTAGTTGGCCAGCCGGTCGTTCAGACACTGCATGGTCTCCTTTTCACTGGTGATCCCCATCCCATTCCCTGTGAGATGATTCAATCCGTTCCCAATGGTGGACAGGGAGAAGGAGCTGGAGGAGGCGAGGGGAGCCTTCGACTGGGTCCAGGAGCTGTCTCTGAGCGAGCGGCTGGAGTAGGCAGGCTGGTGGCTGGTGGAGTAGCTTCTGACAGACAAAGTGGATGCCATTGTAGCTTCTGTGAAACAAACAGAAGAAACCTGAAATATGAAGAATGGCATCAGAACCTGTATTATAATAATACATCTATAACAAAAGCAAGAACACAAAACAAATAGCAAATACATTAAACACATAATCAAATAAACAGTAAATAAGGATACATTTAGATGAAATCCTGTACTGTACTTACTGAATTTAGAGCCTGACCTGCAATACACAGTATCCCTCAAGGTATGGTGAGCTCTGTCCAGTACCTGCTCCACTGCCCTTCATATATACTGCAGGGAAAAGTACCTAGAGGTGGGGCCACAGTCACTCCTGCTGATAGGGAGGGGTTAGTCACAGCATGAAGCGTGAGCCGTCCTCTAATCTGAACGCATGACTGAAATATGCCTAAGGTATTGAATGGGAATGTCTGTTATAGTACATGCAGTCCGTGGTGAGAAGAATAAGTTATCCATTAAAAGAATAAAGAACACTTGATGAACGATTGCTATGATAACAGAAGAAACAACTAATTAGGTGCTGTACTTCTAAAGCAATATTACGCACTGTGATATGCTTGAAAAAACAAACATTGTACAAGAGTAAAAAGGAACTGGATCAAGTACATACAGGATTTTTCTAAAGCCATCTTAAACTGTTAATCCATAACAATCATAAAATATATTGTACTGTTAAAAGAAATGTAGTTTTAACAATAGATATGTTTCATTATAACACAGCGGACATTAACACAAGTATTGGGAATATTTTAGTACAACTAAATCTTTCAGGTTTACCTTTTCATTGAGCTTTTCTTTAATGTACAGTTTCCAAAAAAAAAAAATCACATTATTGAAATTAGGGGTGTGCCTGAGTACAAGCACAAACTGGTATTCATAATGAGTATGGACTTTTTCTGAGTACAAGTAATATACAGGTAATTTTGCTACTTATTGCTCAAAGAAAATACATATGTGGGGAGTGGGTGGGTGGATGGTCATGGTTAGTGTACCCACTCGCTCTTTTATAGATCTTGAAATGTTCCCATCCTGAAACCGTACTACAGACAACATAACTGCAACTTTTGTCAAAGTTCATAATATTTTACTTTTGGTTGAGAAAAAAGCTCCTGTTAGACCACATTTAATTCACACAGCACACAGGGAGTAAAGAATTTAGAAGGCAAGCGTCAACACATTATAATGCTACTCCAAAACAGCAGGGTAAACAATGGCACATTCGCTACCACATTTGTTTGGTTTCAACTCATATACAAAACCTTTGAAAAGCATGTTGCAGGAAGATATAAATATGTCCTTTACATTTATTTATTTATTTATTTTTTCAATAGAATTTACCTGGGTATAAGAGCACATGTCTATACTGTAAATCCCTCTGGTAGATGGGTGTGGAATAAGCAGGTTTGACTGTTTGTATTAAATACCCATTTTAGAATGAGCGAGGGTCAGTAGAAATGAACACTGACTCTGACTTAGCCGCTGGTTATCTCCAGGAGTATCTACACAAACCTTATCACTAAGCGGTCCTAGCTTTAAGCTTTAGGTTGCTGTTTTGTTAATGCAGAAAGCCTCTGAATGGCTCAGGGGTAGTGTCCTGGGCTTCCACTGGGGTTCCTTTTTCAGTGGCTGAATCGATAACCAGCACATTAGGCAGTATTTCAAATTATGAGTATGAGGCACAGAACAGTGTCACTAGAAATAGACCAGAACTTTGTTTCAGACCTAGTAATATTTTGTAAACTATTCTGGAATACTTTGCTTAAAGTAGGTAAGCACCAATTTGGTAAATGGTTTGCATGTGAATATATTTGAGAAACAATTGTAACACATGCGCTGGGAAGGTTTTGTTTCAAACACTACGGCTTTTACTTGTGCTGTTGAACAGACCCATGCCTGCTAAAAAGGTTATCTACTTTAACATGATTATACATAATTGCTTCTGTTTAACAAACAGTTTTATGAAATAAATTGAGTTCCATGCAGTTCCAAGCAGTTTTAGTTTTTCTTGCTATTCCTGAGTAAAGCGATATACGAGAAACGAGGAAATATTTGAGGAAATCTTATATATACATAGTAGCCATAACAAAATAGTTATTAATTGTACATTTCCTTGTTTAAAACTATTCACAATGTTTTGTCATTGTTCCTGCTTTAGAGTTCAACTCACTGATGGCCTGTCTATATGTCAAATACAAACCAAACATGATACTTCCTTATCTTTTGTTGTAATACAAGCACGAAACCAGGATTGAAATTTAATACTGTAAGTTTATCACATTCCTTTTCATAATAGTTTAATAAATTCCTAAAGAGAAGTTTAAAACAGCATTGGGATATGGCTAAAACGCAGTGTACTAATATAGTAAAACAATATTGAATTAATATGTTACCATGGTACTGTAATCTATTACCAGTGACAATAAATATCCTTCTTTTTCTTTTTCTATTTTATTTGTCCTTCTTATAAGAAATTTTTGTATCTACTTATTCCACTCAGCTCCTGGTCCAAGCTCTTGTTCTTTCTAGATTGGACTATTGTAACTCTTTCCTCGCTGGTCTCCCTGCTTCGACTGTTCGCCCTCTTCGATTCTGCTACTCATCTGCTATTCTCCCATCGCATTCTCCACTGGCTACCTATCTCTGCTCACATCCAATTTAAGACCCTTGCTCTTGCCTATCGCTCTATTCAGCATACTGACCCTTCCCATCTCCAATCCCTCATGTCTCCTTATATTCCTCTCGCCCTCTCTGCTCATCCTCTACTGGTCAACTTGTTATGCCTTCTCTTCACTCTCCTTCCTCCCGTGCTCTCTCCTTCTCTTCCCTTGTCCCCTGTGGTGGAACCAGCTACCGGTTATGCTCAGGACTGTTCAGTCTTTTACTGCTTTCCATCGTCTTCTCAAAACCCACCTTTTCAACCTTTATTTGTAAATTCCTAGTTATATATCTTTATTGTATTTTCCTTTATTTATATTTATTTTGTATATATTGTATATATGTGTTTGTTTTGCATTTTTATTGCCTGTAACTTATATACTTTTACATATTTTGTTTCATTTCTGTAAGTCGCTTTGGATAAAAGTGTCTGCTAAATAACAACAACAACAATAATAATAATAATAATAATAATAATAATAATAATAATAATAATAATAATAATAATAATAATAATAATAAAAGTAGTTTATATAAAAATGTTATTAAGTTTACAACTTGGGTTCAGGAGGATGGACAAACCCCCACATTTATCACTTCATCTAACTGAATCATATCATCTAATTGAATCTAAACTGAATAATTACATAAGTATAAATAACCTGTTTACCCCTCCTATCGCATGTGTGCTTTTGGGCCCACCACCCCCCATCTCCTACTTTAACTTTTATGGGGGTCTCCTGCCTTGTCCTGGGCGTGGGGATCTTGTTTGTTCTATGTTAATTTGCTTTGCATACCTCATCATTTGTTTATCTAATCTTTGTGTTGTGGGATTTGTCCTGAACTACTGAAACCACTTTGGTACCATTCTATCCATTGGTCTGTCACAGGATGGCGTCAAAAACACAAGCAAAGTCCCGTTTCTACTCCTCCGTGGAGATAGTTCCAGGTTTATTATTTAAAAAATGATAACAAACAGAACTGAAATTTAACCAAACAAGCAATAAGGGAAAAATAAACTAAATTAAACAGCCAGAGGTCTTCCGACGAGCTCCTTCTTTAGGCCCCTCGTCTGGCTTCTGGATCCTTTTCCTGATGCCAGGTCTCTGGGCTCTGTGAAGAAAAGATTTCACCTCTGCTGGTATTCTTATTAATTCCCTTTTATGCAGGTCCTACACATTCCCATGAACCAACCCGAGTGTTGCAACCAGAGCCCTTTTATGTGACTTGGAACACCCCAATCAGCGGAACACCAATCAGCGATTGATATTTAAATTGCCTGCTGATTCTGGAGTTTTCCAGCACATTCTCCTGTTGCTGCCCCCAACAAAGATGGCGACCGCTCTTTTGGGACTTCCGCCCAAAAGCCGGAACTTCCACGTCACCCCTCTCTGTTGAAAGCCTCAAGGTTGGCTCACAGCCCCTGGTGGTTGGGAGGTTGAATTTTAGCATACGATCGCTTTACCTCGTCACATGGTCATATATTATTGTAGCTACCTTAGTGCCTCAGTGCCTCCATTACATTGCCACTGTAATTACACTGTGAACTGCCACTGAAGATCAATTGGTAACAGGGTTTTATTTTCCTGATCTTTAAACACTCTAATCCTCATCCCTAATTCAATGGGAGATTGTATTTCTTGATTTGTGTTTTTTCTTGTTTGTTATTTATTATGATATATGGCTATGGTATTTACCTGACAATTTTAAAACCAGACATTCTTAACATTATACATTACTGAATAAAACAATTCCATAGAAGTATTCTATTGTGTCATATTTTGTCTGTGGGAGTCTGCAGCCTATCCCCTTTACTACGTTTGGGAGTGGCACAGCATGATGTAATGTGTAGGCAGGACAATACCAAGTCCCAACCCAGGCTGGGAATGAAATCACTTCTTGTAGAAATATGTCTTAATTAAAAAGACCCTTCTTGCTAATGACTCACTTTATGAGAAATGATTCACATGCTGGCAACAGATAACATGCAGTCTACAATAACACCTGTTTGTCTATCAATCAATCAATCAATCAAACTTTATTTTATATAGCCTTTCATAGTGGACCACCATCACAAAGCTTTACAAGATACAGTAAAAACAATGCATAATACATTAAGTACAGTACAAAATGCAACGCAAGGATGTGAAAATTCTAGAACATTGTGGATGCATATGTCATATAGAATCATGAGTATAAGATACAGTTTAAAAAAAAAGTGAGTTTTGTCTACAATAACACCTGTTTGTGGAGCCTCTGTAAGATGTATCAGCAGCAGTTGAAATGCTGAATTATTTAGTACTTGTCTCAGTAGAGAAATGGTGAAAAGGTGTGAGGTAGCATCTAATTATACATGCAAGAATTAATTATTTAATGTATGGCTTTAAGGATGTGACAACTTCGTTGTAAAGTGGGTTGTCAAAAATATAAATCTGCTTCCTTCTGTATTAAAACTGAATGTTCTCTTTTGCTCTGTTATTCAATGATAATGCACCAAATAGGATTTTTTTTGTTCCAGAGCTTAACTAAGATTTACCAAGTTACCAAGCTTTGAAAACACAGCAACAAACTTTTCATCCAAATTGTACACAAATGGGGTCCCAGAGTGGCTCACCTGGTCAGGTGTACACAGATCCGTCCTGTAGTTCTCAGAAAAGAGTTTCTGTAAACATCTACAGTTGGCACAGTAAACAAAATGAATTACCAAAGAATGCAAGTTGAACTTAAAAAGCACCACGACTCAGCCCAATACCAGAAATCATTACGATAGATGTCAGTTGTTTTGAATTCCTCAGAAGTGCGTGCATGCTTTGTTTCCCTTATGTGAATCACAAGCCACTAGCA
>JAGXEW010001242.1:0-25103 GCA_030684275.1 Acipenser oxyrinchus oxyrinchus | reverse complement strand
TGTTTGAAGTCCCGACCACAACAAACCTCAGAAACTGGGACTGCACCAGAGAGAGATCTTCCTATTCAATGACCTTCTTGTGGTATGCAGCTGTGTTTCATTGCTATTTTTTTTATTTGAACATCTCCTTTGCAAGCTGTTTTATGTTTAAGTCTATTAGAGTGACAGCTCAAAACAAGAAAAACTTTTTGGAGGGGATAGCTTTTACTGTCTAGCACAATTACTGACTTTTGCTGTTTATTTTGCACAGTTTTTGCCTATTCCCTTATGTAGACATTCTGCATATTCTATCTCAGTGTGTTCCTGGTCAAATTATGTGCAGCTAAAAGATAAACTCAACAATATATAACTATAAATTGATTCATTGATACACATCATATAGCTCTTCTCTGCAACACCAATTCCATTGAGAAATATCAAAAACACCCAACACAGCGCAGGTCTATTCCTGAAAGATGCACAGACGTGATTGCAGTGTTGTTTTTCTTATCTTCCTATATGCCCTCAAAGCTGCTTATAAGGACCACTCGAGGGACCCTGTGTTGCTTGAGACCAGTGGTCTGTTTATGAAGGTGATTAACAGGACATACTGTGCAATTAATCCCCTGACTCGCTTTTAGGTCACAAAAATTTTCCAGAAGAAGAAAATCTCTGTGACGTACAGCTTCAGGCAGTCATTTTCACTGAATGGGATGCAGATTCTCCTCTTTGAAAACCAGTGTAAGTACCAGAAATCAGAACCAGAACCCCAAATGTGTGTGATCCCATTTTCTGTGTTACCAGTTCATTGTGGTGCTAATTTACCAATGTCTCTGCCTCTTGGGTAATTCTAGAATAAAATGTGGTTTTTCAACACTTGTTTCTATTGCTAACCTTACAAAACTTGGTATGCTTACAAAAGCAGTAGTAATGTATATGCAACAGATGTGATGATCATGTTTATGCAGAATTATATAAATAATCAATGCTGGGTTTAAGTAAGAAGAAACATAGGTAGGAAGTCAACATTCTAGCTCTTAAAACCTTTATCAAGAATGCCTGTTAGAAAATATTTCAAAGGTGGATGACCCAGACAGTATTTTATAAAATGACCATTGTCAAATGAACAGCTGTTACAATATTAAACTTAGCATGTGACCAGACAAGTGCTGCTTGTGCCTTCTCATCTGTTATACCATTCTGGAACATATCAGATTTAATAGGACTTTCCGTCTGATTTTTAGATTATCCGAATGGAGTAAGGCTTACGTCAGCTATCCCAGGTGCAGACATCAAAGTCCTCATAAACTTCAATGCACCCAACCCCCAGGATCGGAAGAAATTTACAGATGATCTGAGGGAGTCCATCGCAGAGGTCCAGGAAATGGAGAAGTACAGGATAGAATGTGAGCAGAAATGTTCCCAAAAAAACAGGGTGTTTGTTTTTTGTTTCCGTTAAAGGAACATGATTTAGCTCCTGGGAATGCTAAAGACATTCCCCAAATGTGCAAGGGAAGTTTTTTTTTTTTTTTTTTTTAAATGTGAATATTTTTACCACGAAACAAAACCCTAACAAATGTGTCGGTCCCTTGCAGTGCTCCGTCACTGCTGAATTTAAATGCCAGTACATGACAGGTGAAATCTTCTGAACTGCTTTCTCTTCAGCTGAGCTGGAGAAGCAGAAAGGAGTAGTGGCCCAAGCATGGCTCAGAGCTCGGGGCTGAAGAAAGATGCAGGCAACGGTACCATGAACCGCCCAGCCTGGACGACAGCTACGCCACTGGGGAGGGGCTGAAGAGGAGCCCTGAGCAGCTCCCTCCGAGACCTCTCTGACGCAGGTGAGAGACACGGCATCCCCTGTCCCAGACACAGCTTCAGTAGCCTGCTCAGTGACATCCTGGGAGTAATCTGCCAACAGTTTAGTTTATAATAAAAACAAAAATTGTAATATATATATGTATATATAGATATATATATATATATATATATATATATATATATATATATATATATATATACATTTCAAATAATATTAACAGTTTCTGATTTAATTTTAACATAGGTGTGTACTTGGTTCTAAAAAAAAAAAGGAATGTTTTACAGTTTTTATTTTTATTTTTTTATTTTTATGGAGACTGAAAAAGACAATAGTGTCACTGGAATCCGTAATATCATTCCGTATATAAAACAACAACCTGTTTAGCTTTTACGCCTATCCTAGGTTATACAGACTTAGACAAATGTGCAAAGTCATTGCTTTGTGTGTACTGTGTGTGTATGGCAGCATTCCTGTGCATTGCATCGATGAGTGAAATTGAATGAAGCCTGGAACTTCTATATTCCTGTATATCAAAGATCAGTTAGAGTTTACCCACCTCTTTACACACACGCTTATTTTCAGTTTGTTTTAAGTTTTACATTTCTATTCCTGTTGTTTACCATAACATCTCATGTTTCAGTAACACGTGCCTAGTTTGGACATGGTCATAAAGAAAGTCATTATAAAGAAGCAGCTGATCATGGTTTCCCTTTGACAGAGTGTTCTTTAAAACCAGCTAAACTTAATTCTAATCTTATTAAAAGGTACAGTTATGAGCAGCTCTCTTGTTTTGCTGAGCAGTGGTACTAACATCAAACGATACACACACAAACAAAAATAAATACATAAATAAATAAATAACCAATTCTAACACCTCATGCTTGCTTGTGGTGGCATGCCAGAATGTACTGCTTTCTCAAAAAATATATTTATGTTGAACAAAAATTGGTGTAAAATAACCAGTACTTGTTATTCTATAGATTTTTCTTTTAAATCCCATGGCACTGTATGTGACCTAACGTTAAATTGCAATGTTACATACAGACATCCCCAGTACGATATGTTTAATGCGGTCACCACTGCACAGCTACAAACATGCTACATCTGACTATCATAGCATGTGGCTTTTTGATATCACTCCTGATTACAATTAGGTTTAGCCTTCTTTTGACCATAGAAAAATGAAATCCACTTAGAGCTCCAGTTTTTCTTCATTGGTAGGGGAATAGTGCTGTTGGAGGTTTTACAGAAGTGGTTTGCTATAAATGAAGAGGACCAACAGTTGGGTGATGTTTGTTTTACGTATTTTGTTTCCCCATTGTGATCTGGAAAGTTTTGAGTTCATTATGTGAAATGCCCCTTTAGTATTAAACGGAAGGCAATGAGGCTATAATGGAACACGAGAGATTTTTTCAGGTTTTTAAATTTATTTATTTATTTATTTCTATTATTCCGCCATGTGCCATCGTCTGTTATATGCTTTTCTTTCCTTTTTTCTTTTCTTTTTTTCTTTTCAGAGCTATCTGTCAAAATATTCATTATCTTGAAAATATATTCAACTTTGTTAACTGATGTGCTGTGTGGCTTTTTTTGTATTTCCCAAACAAAAGGCCCACATTTGCCGTAGTCCTGTAGTCAGCGTTGTCACACACGTGGATTCTTATTACATGCTTATGTGCAAACCAAGACCTTTGCTGGTTGTGCGTTCAGGTGTCCCTGTTTGTTTACTTCTCTCCGCCTGCAGGTTCCATGCAGCCAGTGTGATTTTACAGTGGGCCTTTTGTCATTCCTTGGCGACTGCTTCTTCTTGAGTGTTGTCATGGAAACCAATTGAATCACACTGTAGAAGCATTATACCAAGTCTGTGTAAAGCCTTATTACACTTAGCCCTAAACAAGAAAAGTAGTTCCCTCTTTTTTTTTTTTTTTTAAGAACAACACACAACTGTTGTTGGATATTTAGAAATTACTTCCTCCCCAAATTTCAGCCTTCGGTGCTGCCTTTTCGTCCCCATCCCCAGCTCCCAGTTGTACCTGTCTCAGCTTGTCGTGGGTCTACAAGCCCTAGATGAGGGATATTTACCTATATATCACCGAGGTCTCTTCTCAGTCTCTAATCTATGGTATTGCATGTCCTGGGCAGGCAAGCGTGGGCCGCAGCAGTGCAGGATCACTAGACAGCAATATGGAAGTAAGTAGGAAGCAACTGATGTCTAGCTGCTCAATGTGATGATGTGCACTTCTCAAAGCATTTCTGTTGCACCCTTTTGCTTTATAGTTTCTCTCCTTCCTTCTTCCTTTCTTTTTTTTAATGCGTAGTCTGCCTGCCTCGATTTAATATGCATGCCTGGGCTGCTTGCCATGTACTTCAGGCTTGTTTATCACGTATATCACGTTGTTTTTTGACTAAGTTAACCTTCTCTGTACACGCAGCAAGCATGATTCGACTAATTCGATTAATCCATGTCTCATATCTCTGACAAATGTATGTTTTTATGTTTTCATTATTTTTATTTATTTATTTTATTTTTTACCTGGGACTGTGTGAAAGTGAAAAAGTTGTACTGTGTAATTTCAAAATTGTGAACCGGTTTCAAGTGGTCTTCCACCCCATTTCCCCCTCTGTAATCCCTCCAACCCTACCCCGCCCTCCGCCCCTTCCCCATTTTAACAGTATTCAAACCTTGCTCAGTAGTGAGATCATGTAGTTGTTTTAAAAATGAATCAAATATTTATTTGTACGTGCTGGGAAAAACTGGATGGGAGAAAGAAATGTGGATTTCATGAGATTTCATTCATCATTATACACACACTCCATGTCTACAGTTTAAAATGAATGTTAACCTGCTGGTTTCATTCAGAGCACGAAGTGACAATCTGCAAAGGAACTGCATCTCCTCCCCTTCCTACAATTCAACAGCTTCAACTTAACATCTGTTACCAATCATCAAAATTGTTGCAGATTTTTTTTTTTTTTTTTTTTATGACCATTTGAACTGTCAAAACGAAATGAGATTAAAACCATCAAGTAGGGTATAGCAGTTATAATACTTTGTGTTTCGTACATGTAGAAGGCGATACTGCAACCTTTAATCGAGCCAAGCTTTTCTGGTGTGGATGTCAACTTCGCTCGTTACAGCTTCTGCATGTTGTGCGCATGGAAGTCAAGAATATGCTTTTGTCACACAGTATATAAGCAAGGTGTCCTGCCATGAATCTTCCCAGGCTCACTGGATTGCTTGCCATTTAATAGAAATGGCCTCATGTCCCAGATCTGCAGTGTTCAAGAAGCAATGAAAATATGCAGCTTGGGTAAAAACTGTACGTAATGGTCCTGTACTGCACGTCGATTGAACTGCACCCCCATCACTGCAAAGAGGTGATGTGTAGACATTCAGGAGTATCATGTATCGATTGTGTGTTCTGGGAGGTAATGTGGTAGGAATATTTAGATTGTGTTCCAGATCTGGTGGTTCTGTTGACCCAGGGAAAGCCCATCATGCTTTGCAGTTTATTGTTTTATCCAGCCTGCATCTTTTTTAAAACCCTTATTACTTAAAAATGACTTTTGTTTTTCAAATGAATGCAGTGAATTAACCTTATTAACAAATGTCATTTATAAAATGTATATAAAGTTCTACAGATTGGTACTATTTTTTTTTTTACCTTGTAAAATGATGTGCAGACCAGCACAGAATATTATGTTTGCAGTGAGCTGGGAAATGATACTTTTTAATTTTTATGTTTGAATTATTCTTTTTTTCTTATAAACATTTACAGCAGTTGTTAATAAAGCAAAAAACCCTACAAATTAGATCAGTGTTCAAATTCAGGTAAGAAGAGACTCCAAACAGTCGCAAAGAGGGTCCTGTTAGTAATGATCAAATACTGATACACTTGAAAACTGTAACGCAGACATCATCACTCCTACCATTGCTTTAACAGTATCACTGATTGTATTTCAAAATCAGGAGGTCACTATCTTTTAGGTCTATGTTTGTGCAGATACTGTAGGCCACTTAGCAATGGTACAGTCCCTGAAGTAATGACACCGATTTCTTGTTTCCTCCAGGGGTCCATCATTAGCAGTCCTCACATGCCGGAGAGCCACCTCGACCACGACTGTCCTTCTCGCCCACACCAGACTATCCCTAATTCCTCCTCGCTCCTGGGAACACTTTTGGCAGTAAGCTGGGAAGCCGTCCTCCCAGGGCCACCCGTCCCTGGCCCCCTCCTCCTCCTCCTCCTCCTCCTCCTCTGCAGTCTCAGCACCCCCTCTGCTCCCCACCCCACCAGCCTGCACCACACCGGCCTGTAGAGACACAGGCACAGATGCACACACACCACTCGCAGTACTGCCCCGTCCAGCAGAACCCACCTCCCTACCACCACCACCACCACTACCACCCACCACAGCATGTCCAGCACCCCCACACCAATACCACCAGCACCCTCCCTACGCGATGCACTCTCACACGCAGCATTCCCAGCATGCACCACACCACCACAGCCAGCAGCAGCCCCTCCCTCCCCAGCCCTCGAGCAGCAGCAGCAACAAACCCAAACACAGCGGCATTAGCACCATCGTCTAAAATGCCAATAAAATGAAGGAAGAAAGATACACGCCTTGTGTGACAATAACAGACAGGACCACTCACTGGTTGCAGTTGTGAAGGCACTTAATTCCAGGTAGCATTATTTCAAGCTGCTGTGGACAGGGAGCAAGAAAAAAAAGGCACTTGATTCACTACTTCTGTTTACTTGAGAGCCTTTGGTGTTCAAGAAGAGGAATTCAGAGGAATGTTTTCATTCTCCATGCTTACCAATCATTTAAGAGCCTCTAGACTACAGAAATAATGTGTGTGCTTGCTCTCTCACTCAGTTGCTGTAACATTCGGCAAACAAATGTCCGTCTTCACTTCACTATACCAAGGAGAAAGGAGAAAAGGAGGAAGTGTATCATGATTACAGCTTCTGACTCCTTAGCGATGGCAAAAAGAACATTGCAAAAGCATAATTTAACAACTTGCTTTTTAGTGTGCGAGAAGCAAAGTTTTATTCTCAAACAAAATGGCAATATGTAAGTTGTGCACTGTAAACGAATTATACCTGGTTCAAGAACAGCATATACTTAATATAAGAATGAATAGACCCAAGAGCTTGGAAAGAAAAAAATATATTCAAGTACATACAGTAGATGTTACAATATTTACTCTGTACCCCACAGTACACTGTGAGGTCTTTTAGCAATCATAAATAAATGTGCCAATTATTAAAACATTTACCATTTTAGTCGAATAACACTGCTTTGTGTATATCGTGCATATTTTGTAAATAATAATAATAATAATAATAATAATAATAATAATAATAATAATAATAATAATAATAATAAAAATAAAATAAAAAGTCTGAGGCATCATATGAAAAATAGCAGGAATATAATCATCCTATTGTAGCAGATTTAGTTCACTAGTTTAAAACAAGCATATAAAATAATAGGCAATTAAACAAGATGGTACATCTCTGGTTGCCATGCTGCATCACATAGAACTTCTGAATATTTGAAATACTGCAGCTGCAGCATAACCTACTCACCAGGTGTCTGTATATAAAATACTGAGTAACAAAATGGACTTCCCAGCTGAGACTGAGTCTTCAAATGTCAAGCAGCAAGGAGCGGGGGTGGGGGGGCTCATCATCAGCACTGAGGGGAGACCACAGCTGCTTGTGGACCATTATTTTATTTTTTTTAACTTTTTTTTTTTTTAAATACTGTGCATCATGTTATTAGGTTTACTAATGGTTTGATCTTGATGTGATTCTGTTAAAAAAAATTAAAAAAAAAGATCTTGCCTGTGCGATTTGAAGGAGATACTTTGTTGCAGGTTTTAGCAGGAAAGCATTCTGATCTATTTCTTCCACTTCTCTGCTCCTCACAGAAATATCATTGTACTCAGCAGGCTGAGTCTGCCCTGGTTACTCCCAATGCACTCTTAGATTTCAAGTAGTAATGCGGTGGTGTATGAATTGATATGCCATGCATTGCTAGCATGTTGCAATCACATAACATTTATTTTTCAATACAAGGTGAGGGGGAGGGAATATTTGAATCTATTGCCAAGAAACTAATTCAGTCGAGGTCCTGCACTGAATCTTGGAGAATTAGTATTCAGCTTGTGAATTAGGTGGATATATAGCTTAGTTTTGTTTTTTTAAACCTCTAATTTTCTACATTTTGAAAAGTAATAGTTGGTTCATATTGTAACACATTTTACACCAAAACTGAGTTGGAGTGATTCTCTGAAGTTTCTTTTCCTTTTTGATTTTTGGGGATAGCTTCCTTTAAGAGGTGTGAGTAAGTGTGTGCGTGTGTGTGTGTGAGAGAGAGATAGAGAGGGACTGAGATAATGAACTCTCATCTGGATGCATTCCCAAAAAAAAAATTTATAACTTCTATTTTCCCACAATACTTCAGTCAACTTCCAAGTAACTCATCTCAGCACTTTGTCAGTCTCCATTGAAAGCAAATATGAACAGTCTAGAGTTTAGCCTTTTGTCCTTTATTTTCTTTTGTATGTGCAATATTTTTTTTTCCATCGTAGTACAACAAAATGGAGACGAAACAAGCTCCTTTATGTGATATGTTGATTCTTTTTTTTCTGTATATCCTGAATCATAATGTCCTACCCACAGGGCGCTACAGTGGACTATTTAGGCTCTCTGTCCTTTGCAATGATAAGGAATGTGTGATAAAAAGAAAAGTGCATGTCATGTTAATATTATGAGGCTACTCTACATATTGTATATTTGCAGAATATATCAGTGTTACTGTTGACCATAGTTGAAGTAAAGTGATAAGAATATATTAAAATATGTTGATTTTTCTTCTTCCCTCTTTACCAATAGTAGAGTCTGTTCTGTAGTTTGCTCCTGGCAATATCAGGTGAGAGGGCTAGATGTTGTACTAATGAAAATATTTATTTTATAAAATGGCAAAAGAAAGCAAATGCATAATACAAATCATTGGAATATTTCAATGGCAAAGAGTGGCGCATACTTCATGCTGAGCCATTTATGTAGTGAGGTGTTTCAGATCATCAATACAGAAACAACTTTACATGTTACATTCCAAAAATAGTAAATGGTGCCTAAAATTATTTTCTAAAACACATACAGCATGACAATAAATGTCATCGGACCTACCTAAATGGTATAAATATTGTGGCGGTTGGTTATACAGCTTCCTGTGGCTTGTATGGTATTAACCAGTCAAGTAAATACAATAATAAAAAAAAACAGATTTTGAACAGGTCATGCATTCAGTACATCCTAGAACGAAAAATCTGAATACAACACCAGCCTTCTCAACTGATCTTTTTTTTGGGGGGAAAGCAGTAATTAATTATCTGTTAAGAATGAATTGTATGGCAATGTAAAAATGAAAAAAAAACCTGTAAAAGTTCACCTAAATATAACGTACATGTATTGTATTGCTTCAGATATGTGTGCAGCCATTCAGTGTGGAAAATGTTTTTTTCCATAATGCACTGCATGCCGCAGCAGCCTCTTGTTACTTGTTAACAGCAAGCTGATGGAAACTCAGCCAATGTATTTTCACGTGTGTTTTATTTTTTTTTTTTAAGTGAAACTCTTGATGTTGACTTGCTGTTCCATATTATGCGGTGTGTACCTACGGTCCAGCATGCATTTCACAATGTAACTTCTTCTGCCTGCAAACTGAGGGGTGACTGTGCACATAAAATTCCAAGAGCCAAGAAGAAATACCATATCTCAAGGCAACAAGGAAGGGAGGGAGAAGGGGTGGTAATGTTGGGAGGTGGGACCAATGGAAAAGGCAACTATGAAAATAAACTGTACATAGTGTGTATATTAGTATTCAAATACAATGTCTGCAGTCACATTGAGGTTGCATTCCTGTCTCCTCCCTTGTTAACATTTAGCTTGCTTCGCTGTAATCTGTATTAAACTCTTATAGGATGCAGGTCTTGAACACAGACCTGTTAAAGAACTACCACTGCTTTTCATGCTCATCATGGGGTGCTTCTATTCTTTAAAGGCTTGAGACTCATTTTGTAAGTACAGGGGATGACAGGAGTGCTTTCATTTTAATATGCATTCTGTTTGTAAGTAGTTATAAGACCCTATCGATGTAAAACAATAACTGTGATACTGTCGAGAATGCAAAAATAAACAAAATAAGACTCCTTCATTTGTCGTTGGTGTGGTGTTTAAAAACAATGAATCAAAATATAATGGATCAAAATGTGGTCTGATTAATGCATGAATTTATATTTACCTAAAACCCTTTTTTACCCCAAGTGAATTGAATCGGGCCCATTTCTATGACATGTTTTCTTGTGTAAGCTAATCAGAAATAACATGTATCTGCACACTGCACACTGCTTTCTCTTAATCATTTTATTTAACACATGTCTTTCTTGGATAGGGTGTCATGGGTGTCATGTTTCCTGGTGTCCGTAATTTGCCCAAAGTGGACAACTCATCCACACGCTTGAATTAAGTGGATTCCTATAAAATATTGATAAAATAATTGGTTTGTGGGCCCAGTCTAGATTGCGTGATTTTTATAGGGAATAGGTGAGTTTAGAATTTAACAGTTAATGAAGCCAAAAATGCATTGACCTTACCTGCTTGTCACCTGGCCAGTTGGCAACAGCAGCTTTCTCCAAGGAAATGGTGACATTAAGAGTTTTCAAAGCATGTTTACCATGTTCTCCAGGCTGTTCTGTGTATGTTTACAAAGCTCTGCGCTGCATCAGGAATGTGTTGTTCTAAGTCTTGTCCTTGAGAAAGCTCAGGATGTGCAATGTGCTCAATCTGGCTCATGTTGCAAGAACATTTTGCTTACACTTCAACCACTAATAATGACATGTGAAATATCCAGCATTGTAGCACTTGAAAAACAAAAGGCGTAGTAATAAGGGCTGATAGTCCTTAAATGTTGTAGGTCTTTTTTCTATGCAGTTTATTGGCATCTCCTTCTATTGTCTACAAGACAGGTGGATGAAAATTGGAAAACATCATTTTTATTTAGATGTTAGTAGTTATCACCTACTGGGTTTGAACTTTGTTCATGTACCTTATTGTCAATGAAAAAGCAAACTTATCCATGAAACAGAGATGGCACAGTGGCTAATTTATTAGTATGTTGTGCTGTTCTCCATGGAGGACTGTGTTCAAATCCAGGTGAGTTCCTTTCTTTATTTTCAAATCATTGGATAATTTCCTATATAGACAATGATAAAGGAAGCTTTGCTATGAAAGGGAGATGGCACAGTGAACTAGCATGCTATGTTGTTTTCCGCTGAGTTCAAATCCCATTAATTTTCCTTTATTTTCAGACTTAAGTTAGTTGTCCTTGTAGTCAATGAAAAAGCTCACTTTTTCATGGCAGTGAGATGGTGCAGTGGGCTAATTCACTAACGTGCCGTGCAGTTCATTTTGGGGAATGGGTTCGAATCCAGGCGAGTGCCTTCCTTTAGTTTCCAACAATTGGTTAAGTCCTTATATATTCAATGAAAAAGCAGGCTCTTCCACGAAGTGAGATGGCACAGTGGACTAATTCGCCATCATGCTGTGCGTTTGTTTTGGAGTACTGGGTTCGAATCCACCGATTCCTTCCTTTGTTTTCCAAAAATTGGTTCATTGACCTTATGTTCAGTGTGAAACCAAGGGTTCCTGTGGGAGCTGGTGGCGCAGTGGTTAAGGCCACTGCCTCCTCTCCCTGAAGATGGCGGTTCGAATCCAGCTCCGGTAAGTTCCAGAGGTAAGTAATGATGTCAGTTGTAAGTAATGATGTCGGTTGTGTTTCCACAGATGGCGGAGGTGGTAGCAGCGTGGTGGCAGGAGAGAAGGGGGTCTGGCCCCCCACCTGAGAGAAGAGTGGCAGGTTGGGGTGTTGCGACCGAGAGAAAAGAATTATGACAAAGCATTGTCACACCATCTCTTATATGGGGTTGTTCTTTTACTGTCATTGTAAAGAAGATATATTTATGATGACAGTAGAAGAGAGAGACCACAAAGTAAGACAGTTGTAGAATGCTGAAGGAGACTCAAAACTAAACAACACTTTGTCACAGTTCTCTTCTCTTGCAACACCCCAACCTGGCACTCTCCTCCCAGGCGGGGCCAGACCCCCTTTCTCTCCTCTCCTGCCACCACCGCTGCTACCTCCTCCCGCCATCTGTGGAAACACAACCGACATCATTACTTACAACTGACATCATTACTTACCTCTGAACTTACCGAGCTGGATTCGAACCGCCATCTTCAGGGAGAGGAGGCAGTGGCCTTAACCACTGCACCACCAGCTCCCACAGGAAACCTTGGTTTCACACTGAACATAAGGTCAATGAACCAATTTTGGAAAACAAGAATCGGCGGATTCGAACCCAGTACCCCAAACACAACCGCACAGCATGCTGGTGACTTAGTCCACTGAGCCATCTCACTTCGGTGGAAGAGTCTGCTTTTTCATTGAATATATAGGGACTTAACCAATTCTTTGAAACTAAAGGAAGGAACTCGCCTGGATTCAAACCCATTACCTCAAAAGGAACAACACGGCATGCTAGTGAGTTAGCTCACTGTGCCATCTCCCTTGCATGGAAGAGACTGCGTTTTCTTTGACTTTAAGGTTAATGAACAAAGTATTTGGAAACTAAAAAGGAATCAACTGGATTTGAACTTACTCCGCTGAACAGCATAGTATGCAAGTGAATTATTGTCTATATAGGAAAAGAGCCAATTATTTTAAAATAAAGGAAAGACAATTGGATTTGAACACAGTCCTCCAAGAAAAACAGCACAGCATACCGGTGGATTAAGCCACTGTGCCATCTCACTTCAGTGGAAGAGTTTGCTTTTTCAATGAATATATAGGGACTTAATCAATTGTTGGAAACTAAAGGAAGGCACTCGCCTGGATTCGAACCCATTCCCCCAGAATGAATTGCACGGCACGTTAGAGAACAAGCCCACTGCGCCATCTCACTGCCGAGGAAAAGTTAGCTTTTTCATTGACTACAAGGACAACTAATTTAAGTCTTTGACAATAAAGGAAAATTAATGGGATTTGAACTCGGCAGAGAACAACATAGCATGCTAGTTCACTGTACCATCTCCCTTTCATAGCAAAGCCTCCTTTATCATTGTCTATATAGGAAATTATCCAATGATTTGAAAATAAAAGAAAGGAACTCACCTGGCTTTGAACCCAGTCTCCCAAGAAGATCAAAACAGCATACCAGTGAATTTCCCCACTGTGCCATCAGACTTTTATGGAAAAAGCCTCTTTACCATCATCTATATAGGAAACTCTGCACTGGTGCAACAAGCACCACAGTGCTCGCCTCCAGGTGTGTGCAGGCTCAAATGGGAAGTTAATCTCATATACAAAGTTGGAGTACCAGACTGGCAGAAGGAACCAGGTGGTGCAGTGGGTTAGTTCACTAACGTGCTGTACTGTTCCATCTGTGGGACTGGGTTCAAATCCAGCTGATCCTTCTTCTATTTTCAAAGACCTTGTTCATATATCTTATAAATTAATGAACAAGTAAGCTGTTTCCTGGAAACAAGCACACTGGGCAAATTCACTAAGAGACTGTGCTGTTTTTTTTGAGAACTGGGTTCAAATCCAATTGATTCTGTCCTTTATTTTCAATAACTGGTTAATTTACCTTATACTAAGTATGAAACAAAGCTTGTCTGTTGGAGTTGGTGGTGCAGAGGCCTTCTCTCCCTGAAGAAGGTGGGAGTTCCTGAGGTAAATAATGATGTTGGTTGTGTTTCCATAGATGGAGGAAGTTGGAGAAGAAAGGAAGTGGGGGTCCCCTGCCAGGGAGGAGAGTGGAAGGTAGGGTTGTTGCAGACAACCAAGAGTAGAGGAAGGTGTACTTTTCTTGACTTGTGCAAGTCTCGTTTAAAGATTTGAATTGAGTGCATTCAATAATAATCTTAAAAAGAGACTTATAGAAGTCAAGAAAAGTACATCTTCCTATTCTCTCAGGCAGCAAAAACTCCACCCCGGCCAGCTGGCTCACCTGCTGCATGAAACACATTATTACATTTTGTGATGTGGACCTGGGGATAGGTTGGAACAAAGCTGAGACTTGCGTTTGTGACTTGAACTTGAAATTAAACCACTAAACTAAACTGTGTCGTCCCCTTTTTTCTTTTCTATTTTCCTGTTTGCGTTGTTCCCTTAGTCCCACCAGTTTTCACTCCCTATTGGCTTCCATCCTCCCCAGTACTTAGTAAAGACGAAAGCTGTTAAAGGAGTAGGACCTTCAGTAACTGACACAAGCACTCAGACTAACCACAGATAGACATTAGAGCACATATCAGTGCTTTTCAGTAGAACAACAAAGTGAAACAATGTGAACTATATAGATTAAGGGTATATTCTATTTAAGAATTAATGGTAAGCTGTCGAAGCTCCATAGAGGCACCAATCCAGGCAGCCTCTGTGATTTTGGCAGCCTTATTGATTTCTGCCGTGGATGCTTGTATCTCCAGTTGAGCCAGTGCTCAGTTCTAAATGGGCCTAAGACAGGTAGATGTCTTTTTTTAGTTTCTTATAGTTGTCTATAGTTATATAGTTGGGTCTGCCATGTTGAACTTTGTGTATTATATAAATCAAAATATATTACATAAAACTACCAGTAATGTGCAATCTTCTGACTGTCAAAGGGGCTGTAGTGCAAGATGACATTTCATATACACTTAAGTAAAAAAATACCTGTTAATAGGATTGAAAGAGACCTGTGCAGTTGAGGAGTGAAATATGGGTATATCAAGTGGATGAATGTATGAAATGAGCTTTCAGAGAAATAGAAAGAGATTGCTGTTTATTCCCTGTCTTAATCATGTGTGAATCTTGGCTTCCTGTGAACCAATCATAAAGAACGCTCACAGTTTTATCCATCAGGGCCCTATTTTCACAGCTATTGTCCATCATATGATACATTCAGTTTGGAGAAGCACAAAAGGTAATTCAGTTACATCCAAGACAACTGATCTGTCCATTTCAAGGACACTTGAAGAAACTGTTCTCACTGGCCACATGGAAGATATAAATTACAAAATGTGTGTTCAAATGCATTTCAGTGTATTGCATTATATTATTAAGCTACATTACATGGTGATATACATTTCTCTCCTACCACTTACAAAAAAAAATGCATATTGCAGACAGTGGAACAATGCAGTAGTAAAAAAAAAAGATATTATAGATAGATAGATAGATAGATAGATAGATAGATAGATAGATATGCCTTGTACTGCATTAAAAAGCTACTTTATCAGAAATCCTGCAGTACATTTGTAGAAGGGAGTGTAAGGTGAACTCCTCTAAGCTATGTATTCCCACTGCCCCACCAATGTGCCCTAAGCCTGCTCTGGACAGTCCTTCAGTACATTGCTGTTAATCGTTTAATTTGCCATGGTGTTTGTTTCATTTCAGTAGCTCAGAAATTACTAAGCAACTTTAAACTACAATGAAATGTCAAGGGTATTACCTTGTATTGTATCGTATTGTATCAAAGCTTTGGAGATCCGGGGGGGGCCGACAGTGCCCAGACTGTAGTCTAAACAAACAGTCCACGCAACATGGCATTTTTGTTAAAGAAATTAAAAAACATGGTCTGTGTCCTAAGACAAATACTTAATGTTAAAGAATAGTTTATCAGCCAGTGTAAATTCCGTAAGAACAAGTACTGAAAAGTCAGAACATGTAAAAAGGGAAGAACAGAAACTAGGAATGTGCGTCATCTTGTGGCCATGAAAGGAAATGCACGTGGAGGAGCTCTATTCGTTTACTGTAACATCGCGTCATCAAAGAGAGACAGAATCAGGTGAAAGGTACAGAGAGTCAACCGAGTCATCAAGACAAGGATAGACAGTTCTGTGAAAACAGCTTGCTGTTGTGTTGTCGCAATGAGTTTAAACGGACTTTTTCGGGTTTCTAGAGCAGTGAAATCGGGAGGGAAGTTATTTTATAAAACCTGCGGAGTGTGTAGCACGGATTCTCAGAGCCCCGGTTTTTCAGAACACATCCTAGGAGCTTGGCTTATGCAAAGACTTGTTCCTAGGCAATATTGCCAAGGTATGTACCAATGCTGTTGAATCAGTACCACATAACTGGGATTAACAGGTACAGAAATTTAAAAACAAATTGCGACACATTGGCTGGATCACGCAAGAGAATGCGTGGCAGTTTCAGATAATGTGCAGCTTCGGTTGTGTACATTGTATTAGTTCATCTGCAACGCATGCGTTTGTATTTTGTATTCATAACTCTGCAGAACTCCGGTGACTGTTGGCAAAATGCTATGCTAGTATATTTAAGAGAACCCTTGTTTAGCATATTTTTGTTCTAGAAAGAAGTATTTCCGTATCCAGAAATCAGCAACGAAGAGCTAGATGAACTCAATCAACTTGTTGCACCAGTGGAAAAGTTTTTCAGTGAAGATGGTAAGCTTGCTTTTTTTTAAAATTTATTTATTTTTTTTTTTAACGGTATTTGTTGTGCATCGGTATAAATTGTGGGCAGAGAACATGTTATTACTAAATTTATTCACACTTTCAACTGGAGAAAGAAAAAAAAGTCTGATTAGAGCATACTAGTTGTGTTGTGAGGTTTGTTTTGTGAATTAATCTTATCTATTATGTTACAGTCGACTCCAAGAAAATTGATGAAGAGGCAAAAATCCCACCTGAAACCATGTCTGGATTAAAGGAGCTTGGGCTGTTTGGAATGCAGGTTCCTGAGGAATATGGTGAGGAGAAAGGAGTGGACATGTGATTCAAATGTGGGCACACAAGTGGATAATGAGCCACTACTGTATCATTTTAGACCTCTAATCTCTAACCAGAACATATTAAAGGTACATTAATTTTCAGTCATGTGTTTTATTAATAGTTTAAATATTGGATTTGCTGTGCTTTACAGGGGGTCTGGGGCTCTCCAACACCATGTATGCACGCCTGGGAGAGATCATATCATTAGATGCAGCCATCGCTGTCACTTTAGCAGCTCATCAAGCCATTGGATTGAAGGTAAGTTTATTGTCAGCATAGTTTCTTAAATATAAAAGGCTTCCTTGAAGATGCAAGAATGAATCCTGTTCATTTATTTCAAGAATGTAAATGCCATGGTTCTGGACACAGTACTGTAGGACAAGAGGTTTTCATTGCATGTATATATATATATATATATATATATATATATATATATATATATATAGGAGTTTGCTTCTATTGGGAACGTAGAACTCTGACAGTGCCAACATGCTATACATGTACAGTAATCGGAGCAGTTGTGAAAGCATTTTCCATATTTTTAATAACAGCATGATTGAGCAACCAGAAGATTTAGCAGATGGGAACAGAAGGAATTTTGAACCCTCTTTTGAAACTGTAAATTAATATTTCATGCATTAAACACATTTCACCTTAAAATAACTCTTGTTTCTTTTGTCTAGGGAATCCTGATTGCAGGTAATGAAGAGCAGAAGGCCAGGTACCTGCCCAAGCTGTCCTCCGGGGAGCATGTTGCTGCCTTCTGTCTCACTGAGCCTGCAAGGTAGGTCCTGAGCCCTTCTTACAATGTCACCTGAATGAAACTGACTAATGAGCGAAATATAGCCATGCAAGTTTTCCATGACATTATCTTTCCTCCTGGGGAAATAATGATCTTACAACTTCTGTGCAAGACCAAAATAGTAGCGTAGGTTTTGACGTATGTTAAATATAGGAAAGGACCAAAGAAAACTAAACGCCTATACCATACCATACCATTCCAGTTACTCTTATATATAGTGTCCTTCACATGCATAGGCATCCCAGGACACAAACGTAGTTCATACAGAACTAGATTTGTTATGATTGCTGCTGTTATTATTATTATTTAGAATAAACTACCTTATCGTCAACTGTCCTAAGATTAGAAGAAGGAAGAAACTATTTAGAACTTTTATTATGGACTGGACTGTCTCCCACATGTTAAAATAAAATCTGTAACATATTGTGTAATATATTAAAACTGCAGCTCTGTTCCACTTCCGTCATGATCATATGACAGCTGATAACAGGTGTCCGTGAGCAGATGCTTCTGTATCTAATGTTTCACAAGCAGCAGCGTAGAAAATGTAAATCTTTGAGTCCTTCTGGAGAACAGACTTTGGTACAGATTTCCACCCTAACTTCTCTGAAGAAGCTAGTGGTGGCCACTGAAGAACCACCTTTGCTAGTGTTGTGGCAGGTGCTTTCCAGCTTTTCTTTGTACTCCAAACAGTGAACAATAAAACAGTCCAAGGCTGGTTAAAACTGAAGTTTTTTTATCAGGCAACATGTAAACTTATTGACCTTCAGTAACAAATGTTACAATACAGTATGTAATCATCAGTTACTGTATCACAATCATAGTCACTTGTTACAGTCAGACAATAGTTTACTCTTGAAAACATGGTCTGTATACTGTGGGGTAAATGCTTTAGGTAAGTTGTATTGAACTATGGCCCTCAACTACATTTGTAACCCCAGTATTGCATATATAGGGTTGTTTTTCCAGTATGGTGTGTTGATAAAATATCGTTTTCTTTCTTTATTGTAATAGACTTTGTATTTCTACAGTGGCAGCGATGCTGCATCCATCCAGACCAGAGGAACGCCAAGCAAGGATGGGAAGCACTTTTACTCAACGGCTCAAAGGTAAAGTGCAACTTATGTAAAGTAATGACCAGCATCACCTAGGTGACGGTTTGGAAAGTTGTCTGTGCAAACTTCGAACACGGAAAATCTGAGAAAAGCCAGAATAAATTACACTTTATAAACGTTGTGCCAAAAATAAACCAAAGCTTGCTTTACTCAACAAAGCAATTAATAAATTAGCAGCCATAGCCATACATTTTCTAGAAAATAAAGCCCACGAATGAAACCCTTGGTTCATTAGTTCACTCCACGGTCCTTGTTGATTCCAAGCGATCTCCTGTTAATGAACAAGAACTGTTCCAGATGGAAGGTCGACACAAACGTTCTTCAAAACTGCATTCCACATCCAGTTACAATCCACAGGTGCTTCTTCACTTACTGCAGTGCAGCAAGACGAAACTTTGGCAGAATAAAGATGCAAATCCCCATTAATGGGGAAGAGCACTGTTTGAGGCTTAATAACAAACAAAATAATTCAGAACTTTATCTGTAGCTGAAAAGAACAGAGTGAAACTGAGGGTTTCAATTTATAGCAGCTGGGTGTGTCATGTGACATTGTTAAGGCAACCTGATTCAATTAACTTAATTGAAATGAAAAAGCATGACATTACCCAGTCTATTACTGATCAATGTCAATGTGCTGTATTAGTTTCAGCAATCAGAAAAAACATTTTTAGATATCTGGTGGTGGTTATTTTTCTTTTTCTTCAGTAACTAGATTGAACAATGTAAGCTCCTTGGTATCTGCTTCTTCAGATGTTGCTTCTTGGCCCAGGAAGGTCACATGTGTCTGTGTAAATCCATTGGAGTTTTAGGAATGTATTGACAGCAATCTTCCACTAGGTGTCCTGTTGAGCCACTTGAATGATGCTTGTTTGCCTGCTGCCTGGCTGGGAATGGTCAGGCTAACGAGCTTTGTATTGAAGTGCAGAGCTCTGGGATTCCATTTATTTGTGGGCTTTGCAAATTGGGTATTATTATAACTACCATTTATTTTTAAATTTGTGTTACTTATATTTGAGTTGTTTCCAAATAAATTAACAAAAACAAGTCATAATGCAAATCCATACATGATAATATACTGCAACCCTTGTATTTCAATATTATTTTCATGCATGGTTTTTGAATTTGGAAATGGTTTACCGTTGAATTGTTTTTATTTTTAGATTTGGATATCCAATGGTGGCATTGCAGATGTATTTACGGTATTTGCACGAACTGAAGTTGTTGACAAAGACGGTAACACGAAAGACAAAATTTCAGCATTTATAGTGGAAAGAGCATTTGGTGGAATAACCAGTGGGAAACCTGAGGACAAGATGGGCATTCGAGGATCTAACAGTAAGAATACTCATTTTTCATTTGTTCATGTTGCATGTCTTGGAGCAAATTGTTAGCTCATGACACGTTTATTAAAGTGAAATTACATAAGCGAATGAATCCATTTATAGTTTCAAGTCTATAATTTCCTGTTTCAGCCTGTGAAGTTCATTTTGAAAACACTCCAGTGCCAATAGAAAACGTAATTGGAGAAGTAGGAGGTGGATTTAAGGTAAGTGATAAAACATTACTGAAGGGCCATTGTGCAAAATCAGCTTCTGAACAGGAACGACCAAGACCCTCCCTATTTTAATCTTGGGAAACGATTCTACTTGTGCATAGCGTGTGAGAACAAATACACAATGATTCATTAAAACAAAACAATCATTGTATGTCATTATTCAATTTCACTGAGCATCAGTCTTCAGATTAATACTGTATGTAGATTTATCTTAAGAGTCTACATTCAAACTTAAATCTGTGCTGTTGTGTAAATGGTTTTCTTTTTTAAGAATGTTTTCAGTGGATTTTATTTGGATACTGTACTGGTTTCCAAACACTACAGTAGCTCTGATAGCACAACAATGGGTTATTTTGGGGACAGGCTGTCATTGCACTCTCTGTCTTTCGCCAGGTTGCCATGAATATCCTCAACAGTGGCAGATTTAGTATGGGCAGTGCGTCTGCAGGAATGATTAAGAAGCTCATAGGTAAGAGGAGCACTTTCATGTAACCTGCTTTAGCTTTGTCCGGCTAGGATGTGGTCAGATTCTTCATTTTTCATGCCAATTATCAAATTCTTTGTGGGCTGTTCGGTTAAAAGTCACACTTTTTGATTTGCGAAGCAACACGATACCAGTAAATAGCAAACCGCAGCACTAAAATCAGCTTGTGTGTACCTCCTGCCAAAACCAGTTAGCTGAAGTGACCAGTTTGCTTGTGGAAATGCCCTGTTGCATTGAGATTGCTTTGATCAAAATAGAGACGAAAGACAAGGTTTTCTGCAGCATATACAGTAATTATTACCAGTGGCTTTGAAGACTAACAACATTAGTTGTACAGAAAATCATTGCAGTACACTTTTTCTCTGGTCACTTTACACTGTTTAATAACTTATTCAGTCATGACTAATGCTAATGCAAATTGTTTTGTTTAACCTACTTTTTGGTCATGGGCTCTGTAACGTGTTCTTGTTTTGTGGACAGTTTTTATTATACATTTTTAAACTATTATTTTAGCCTATTTTATTTTAATGTTTCTGCCCAGCAATTAAAAAAAAAAGAACAAAAATAAATAAATAAAATAATGACATACCGGTATGTGGTTCAATTATCTTGCTTCAGGGAAAAAAATGTTTGCAATTACTGGAAGAATTCAGGTGTGTAGAGATTAAATCTTCTACCAGCACATTTATTATTATTATTATTATTATTATTATTTTCCGTAGAGCTTACGGCAGAGTATGCTGGGACACGGAAACAATTCAACAAGAGTCTTGCCGAGTTCGAATGATTCAGGTATTGGATATTGGGTTTCTGCCTCGAGCAAGAACAGCCCTTAAGTGCTGGATCACTGAACAGAAATAACAAGCATCTTGTGATTTGAAAGACATTTTGTTAAAATAAAACAATAAAACATCATTTTCAAGGTTGTAGGAAGCCCTTACAAGGTTTAACAACTGTACCCACAACACATTTTAGGAAAGTCAAATTCAGGTTTTACATAACAAAAATGTCCTCCCTACAGGTTTGTAAGAGCCCAAACTACTGCAAACACTTTTGTGTACCAGTTGGTTTGCTGTAATGTTTGTTTTGAACAGGAAAAGTTTGCGCTGATGGCACAGAAAGCATATGTAATGGAGAGCATGGCATACCTGACTGCTGGAATGATGGACCGCCCAGGAGTGCCTGATTGTTCTGTAGAAGCTGCCATGGTGAAGGTAAGGAATAGAACACACAACAGAAGTCTTCCGTTTCACTTTGTTCTAAAATGTACATAAATGTTAGTCAAATAGTTGCCAAAGTAAGACACACAAAAATGTAGTGTAGGATGTGAAAACTGAGTTTGTAGCAGTATTTTGGTAAATAAAGTTGTATAATGATAATTACACCATATATCCGTTTTGGGTTGCTAAATCATAAATTGTGCTTTTAATCTATTCTTTTGTTGTTTAATTCCAAAACATAATAAAATAAAAAAGATCCCAGTAAATGTAGATGTTTGATGTATGGGGAGGTAGTCGGAAAATAATTTAGCTGTCAACATCTCCAGTGTAATCTTAGCAGGACCAAGGTTTGAGAAAACCTTACAGCTGGTACGCATTTTGTGATAATGCCAATAATTCTAATGAGAAACAGACTGATCTAGCTGATCTTTTTTAAAACCCCAAGCTTTAACAGACATGCGTTTTACAGTGCCTCGTTTCAGGGTTCAGTTGGTAAGCCCTTCCAGTTAAATGTCCAACACTCTTGCAATAATGCACAAAGACTAGCTGAAATGAGTGGTAATGTGGACAAAACAATTAAGAATTCCCAGATGATGACAAATGCATTTAATATAGAAGATGTAAATGTGACAGTTTACTAACCTCTCTTGAGTATTGCTTAGTTGTTCTGTGTTTCAGATTTTCAGCTCTGAGGGTGCCTGGGTGTGCGTCAGTGAGGCCCTGCAGGTTCTTGGAGGATTGGGGTACATAAAAGATTACCCCTATGAGCTGCTACCTTAGGGACTGTAGAATTCTGCCCATTTTGAGGTACTATTTTAATGCCCTGTTTGTTTTCCTAGGTAACTGAATTTACAGTATTTCTCTGATATATAATAATTCGATTTTAGAATTGTTTTGTGTTCAGGCTGGTTCATATTCGTCAGACAAAAAACTCATTGCAGGAAGACAGGGTGGCGGTAGAGGTTGGTCAAACTTTGACCTTCAGTCACAAGACCATCGCTATACTGTCAAGGAATTGCCATAAAATTGGAGAACACATCCCCAGACACGTTTTGTGGGATTTCTTTACATAAGAAAAACAAGAAATTGTTTGGCAAAAAAAAAAAAAATCCTATCAACATGCCTTAGCAAGTAGAACAATCTCAAAAATAAAAAGGATTGAGAAGGACTTCAAGTGAGATGGCAAGGTGTTCGAAAAGTATGATACAAACTCAATGTAGAAATTAGTTAAACATTCTCGCATAGATTAAAATGGCATGATTCTGCAAAATTATCTGCTTTTTTTTTTTTTTTAATGGGAGAGATGTCAAAGGCGATATAATAATTTCAAGGTTAATTAATTTAATTACCGGTAGTTAACACTGTATTTGATCTTTAATTCATTTCGTTTTCTAATCATCCATTCCATATCATGTGAAATATAACCCTTTTTTTCTTCACTTGTCTGTGCTGCCCCACGATAATAACTTTTCCAGTTTGAAGAGCAGTTTGCAGTGTGCAGCGCATTCAGAGCTGCGACCCCTGCCGAGATCTATTTAAGATCCTTCCTTTTTCAGCAGCCACTTGGCTTCTCAGTAGAACACTGGCAGCCCCTTTAACTGACTGAAGCTGCTTATTGTATCTCACTCCTTTGTAATATTAAGAATTCCACAAAAGAAACAATTCCTGCACCAGTGGGGAAATAAACTAGAGCATGCATGAATAACTGTCTCATGTACCAGCTAGACATGTTTGTTTTACTAAAGGGCAAGAACAAAACTGCAAATTGAGAATATTTAATAAAATGTTCATAGTTCTTGTACTCCAGATAGCTTAAGAGTTTTGCCAGCTAATCCAGTTCTGACAGCCACAGGCTTTCTGTCTTCTTAGAATGTCCATTATTATATAAATGATCTAAATGTTTACTTAATGACAGGGAACCAATGAAATTCTGAGAGTGTACGTGGCACTGACTGGAATGCAGTACGCAGGCAAAATCCTGACAGGAAAAATAAAGTAATGTATCCTTTACACTTTTATTTTATTTTATGTAGTTAGACACATTTCACAAACATCCCAAAAAATAGTATGTTTGTACAGTAAAGGTTTAATGTTAAAAGCAGCTTGTTCCATACCCCCATCCAGCCTTCTCGTTTTGAATAACTAATGCAGGAGTGATATAGTAATGGTGGTATATAGCAAATAAATGAAGTTCAGAAGAGCGAGATAGAGGTACTAGTATGTTTACTTTTTTTTAAAATGGTCAGCATACATTTCATGTGCATTTTAATATTTCAGGGACATGAAGAAAGGTAATTTGAGCGTAGTGCTTGAGATGTTGGGAAAGAGGCTGCGTGACTCTGTAAACAAGAAAGTTGATTTTGGGCTGACGGGCAAAGATGGTGTAGTGCATCCCAGCTTGATGGTAAGCCATGACTTTAAAAAAAATAAATAAATAATGACATACCAGTATTTATGTACTTATGAATTTGTTTAGTAACTCATGGACAATTTTTTAAATGAAAAAATTGTACCAAAATATAACAATACAGTAGGTTTGCAGAATACTGGTATAAACTATTGAAAAATATTGCTTAATTTTTCAGGAAAATAGTAAGAAACTTGAAGAGAATGTTTATTCTTTTGGAACAACAGTGGAAAGCTTACTTTACAGATTTGGCAAGGTAATATTTTACTCATCTTCATTTATAACCAATAATTCTGCATTTGACTTAACTTAGTGCAGTTGCCATATTGCAGTCACAAAACCTCAGTTAAGTTCCATTGCCTGGGTTGTCCAGTAAAAATAACTGTTTCAGCTGCCATAATGTTTTAACGTTTACAAATCTATTTTATGTTTTTATTCACCTTGTGCAATGGGTGCTTTTTTTTTTTGGCTAACAAAAGCCCATTGCACAAGGTGACAAACTACAGTGTTGTGACCAAACTGCTATACATTAAGCATATGTAGAATTTACCTTTTCACATTTCACTATCACTAGGTGGTGTTGATTGTTTGTTTTTTTCTTCCTTTGACATAGTCATAGAGATAATACACTGTAGCTTGTTTCAAGACATGTCCTAGAGATTTATCAATGTTGCATCGTTTAAGGCAGAACAGATCATCTGTGTTTGAGCTGGACTGGTATGCTCAGGTGTAAACCTAAAACAAGGCCTAAACTGGGACTATCACTAGTTTCCTTAGCAACTTGCACAATAAACAGCTTAGCCAAAACATTTGGGATACATTTACAAGTCCCTGTTACCCAGTGAAGATGATGTAATAGCATCTGCTTGACAGCTGGCT
>JAGXEW010001241.1:0-25156 GCA_030684275.1 Acipenser oxyrinchus oxyrinchus | reverse complement strand
ATATGATATTTGATATATATAATGACATGCAAAAATGATTTTGGTGTTGTCCCCAATTGCTACCTTTGACACCTGCAGGTAAGAGCAGTGCTACAGTCATTTTCTAGGTACAGAGTAAATGCAAAGTGTCCCACAAAAATGGACACATTGTACCATGTTTCAGTCACATTTTTAATTATCATTTTTTCAGAAATACAACAATGACACCAATATAACAATAATACACAATAATAACAATAAAAAAAGTTTTTGTTTTTTTTGTTTTTTTTAATAATCTGACATATTACTACATAATCGACATGCATATTTAAATAATTAACCTCCTGGTTGAAAAGATGTTTGTTCCCATAGGAGAACAATGATATTGTACAGGTATGCATAAAGATGTACACACACACACACACACACACACACACACACATATATATATATATATATATATATATATATAATTAGTCAAAAACGAGGTCACCATGGACAGCGAGGAGTTGCATTGTTTAATTGATGACTAATGTAACCAAGAGGAAATGAAAGTGTGTGAACAATTCTGGCAAGTTAGTTATTTGTAATGTGTTCAGTTTTTCCAGTGACAGTCTTACAATCCTTCCCAAATAAGTTCTGTTTAACAAAGATCATGTATCTGACTTGTTTGGTTCTGTTAGAAATCTCTTGAAGGCCAGTATCAGGAAGTGTGCCTTACCCCTGCAAACAGGGAAACAATGAAGACATGGAGGAAGCTTGATGGGTTATGTTGGATGTATTCCTGAATTATAATTCATGATTCATTTCTATATAGATATAAGCATGCCAAGATTAATACAAAAGGCCTAAACACAACAACTATCAGCTGCCGTTTAAGGAATGTTTTATACATTGTACATTTGCGTAATATTTTTTCTGTCTCACTATTATCTCATGCTATGTGTCATCATTTGTTACTCTTTCTTCACTCATGGATGTTTTAAGAAGTATGTCATCCTCTGCTATGTCTGTGAATTCAAGCTACCGGTATGATGAAAGCATTGATGACTATGACACATATCAACGGCATGTACAGTATATTAGAGAATAAGAATTAGCAAAGAAATGTTTAATCATAATTTGATAAGCGGTTCTCCAAATATTTGCAAAAATGTAAGTGAGACATACAGATGGAAGTATAAAGTATTCCTTTAACTTTTATAATGACCCTTCAAAGGGTCAATCTGAATTGCTCTTAAAAGACACAGACTGTTTTTAGGGTCCTCCTTCAAAATGTATCCTTATGCTTGGTGTGCACGATAACTGACTTATGTTTTAGTGAAACTTTTCCAAACTTTTATCGTAAACTCCTAGGCTCTGGTTGAACTTTCGAACGGTATAATCCGATAATGTTATAAACTTTATTTTGTAGTATTAATGTAGTCTGTGGTCCAAGATTGTGTGTAGTGGTTATTCAGGCTTCTTTGGAGTGGTCACTATTGTGATAAAACAATTGAAACTAAAACAAAGTCAATTCTTCATTACACTGACAAAGCAGGAACATTTGTCTACTTGTCTGAGCTTCTAGGACTCTGACCTCTAATAAATCGAAATGATGATGTAACCATAGTATTTCTATGTAAAGCTGTTTCTCAGATGTTTTGCAATACAGTTGTATGTTTTGTGCTTTTTTGTTGTTATGTATGAGATTAGCACTAGGGGGCCCCCAGGAGACATCCACGCGTGGGTATTTTTCTGGACTTCCCCCTGGCAGATTGATTGATTGAAAAACCAAGAAATGTTATTTTGCTATGGTAAGGAAGACAGGTCAGATAGAAAGGTGAAGCCCATATCGACCGGCATATGCCTCAAATCAGATAAAAGACATGAATATTTAACTTACGATGCAGTACCAGAACAGAACTGTTAAAAAACAATCAGGAAGGTGCACGATTTAGCATTGTTCACAATACATGTGTATGAAAACAGGGACAAAGCAATTTTTATGAGACATTGAACTATATGATGAGAATATAGGGATGCCTGATTTAAGATCTGAAGTGTGCCTAATGAAGATACTTTGGCCTTGATTCTCTCTCCCTAGGAGACTTGGTCTGTCCCCATTATGTTGAGGTGCTGGTCGTGAAATGCAGCTGGTAATAATAGAGATGGGGAGGTGGAGGTTGCATGAAACAATTAGATAAGAGACAGGGAAGATATGCAGGTATAAATATTATTATTATTATTATTATTTATTTCTAGCAGACGCCTTATCCAGGGCTTAACTTACAATTGTAAGCAAATACATTTCAAGTGTTACAGTAAAGAACAGCTTAAAAGGACATGGCATCGCTGTGGCACATTACAAGCTAATAATGGGAATCCCGAGTCTAATGTTATATGAAGGAAAGAGTTTCATTATTACTGAGGAACATGCCACAGCAATGTCATTATCCTTATTATACTACAGCTGTTTACACTTACTAATGTATTTACCTCTGCTTGTCTGAAATACTCATTGTAGTTCATTTTGAGAGCAGGGCTCAAGCTGCCGCAATAAGCAGTGCTTTTAGAACAGGTGTCTTTAATTAGGGTCATCTTTTCAGTTATTGGGGTATAAGAGAACAGCTGACCTCCATAGAAAACACTGGGAGAGCAGTGTGGTTGTTGAATAGTACAGCTTAAAATACGATAGCTGTGTGTCTGTGTGACAGAGCAAAGGCTCAGCACACTGAGAAATGTGTGTTTTGTGGCTGACAGCCATCTTGGATCAGACATAGAAAACAGCCACCCTGTTTAAACTGGTGTGTGTAATTGTTGAATTACTTAATTTGAAAAGTATGTTTTAATGGTTAGGTGGAAAAGTGTGGAATGTGTTGTTTGGATTATTGATTGTCAATCAACCCCTGGCCACAGCCTATAAAAGGGGAACAGGGGCGTGTTTGTTGGCAGTACATGGTAGAGAGAGCTGGTTCAGTGAAGGTGCTTTGCCCAGTGTGAACAGAAAGAGATAGGGAGCCAGCTGAAGCTTGGGTGCTGTTTTGTTTGTAATGCTTTGAAGTGTTTCTGTTTTCAATCTTTTGTTTTGTGATTTATGCACGTGAGAGTTGAACTGCAGTTTCAGAGCCTGGGCCTACCAATTCAAGGGTGCTGACCAGCCTTGACCTGGGGGTTTAACCACAGTCTGTTTACTACATCATTTCCTAGTTTAACTTGTTGTGCACTCTGCTTTATCAGGAATTATCAGGAAAAGGCTGAGGATCTTTGTAATGTGTTGTGGCTGAATGCCACAACAAATTACAAAGAAACTCCATTCATGACATCAACTGTACCATAAGGAGTTTCTGTTGTGGTTTATTCTTAATATTGGTACGGTTGTTGTCCCATACCTGGGGCACTTATCAGAATTCCTGGACAGCTGAATAACAATATTAACAGGACAGTATGTTTACATTACCAAATGTAACCAGCTAGCCATTACATGTATGTCACTGTGAATGAAACTGACAAGCTCCTGCTACTGCTGGCAGCATGATGTTCATATATAATCTGTAAACCTCACCTTTTGGTGTCTTTTGATATTTTACAAGACACACTGACAAAGTGAACAACACCTTAAACAAAGTGACTCTGTTTGCTTCAGTGTAAATATGAATGTTTTGCAGCTGCACTTATGGCATTTCTGTTTGTTCAAGGCTTGAGGAATGACTTTTGGTGATTATATAACCAGGGCTCACCACTGAAGAGAACTTGCAGTTAATGAAACACAACTATTTGAACATCTGTGATAGACAAGAAGAAGCATCCAAAACATAAATGTAAGGACAGTTACGAACGAGAGGAGGCCATTCGCCCATCTGTGCTTGCCCGAACCTGGCAGCTTACTGATCTCAGAACTTAGTCAAGTTGGATCTTAAAGGATCCCATGGATTCAGCATCAACAACATGACTAGGTAACCCATTCCATATCCTCACCACTCTCTGTGTGAAGAACTGTCTCCTTGCCGCTATCCTAAGTCTATTTCCACTTCATTTGGAACTGTAAGGTTTTATTCCATGATGTAATTCTGAAGAACTGCAATGGCATTTTAAACCAGCTCTCACTAGTGTTGGCCTTTGCTTGAATTTTTAAAGGGCCATTAAATACTTAATTAGAAGCATGGCATACCTGAATAGTACGCGTTGCTATATTCATTCTATATTTATCTCCTCTAATTAAACGTGTTTTTAATCATCTGGAATCAGTACTGCGACGATATGTAAAGCAATGTGTGTTCACAATTGGAGAATTCCCCTACTGGCAACTCCCCGGCTTTTAAACACGCCTCTTTGGCAACGCGGACGTGTTTGGTTGCTCTTGTAAGTTCGGCAGAGTCTGCTGTAGCAGTAGTATTGCACAGCGCGAGCAGAAGCAACTGAATAGAGAACTTGACTACCACAAAACTATAGGCTACTTCTACGGAGCGTTTATCGGGGAGAGCCACTGCAGCGCATTTATACAAGGCAAGTACTTGTCCTCATCACAATAAGACAAATGAATACAAGTGAATTATTAAAGTACAGTTCCAATCGGTTTAGTGTCACTCACAGTCAGCCCTTGTAGCTTAGTTTCGATAGAACAAGTGGATGTACAGAACACGTTATTCTGTAAGGAACTATCGCTTTACTTTCGGTTATGACCTGCACTGTATGCGGTATATACATTTTATGGCAGGTGACTTGGATCGATATTTTGTCATACGGTTCATTGGAATTATGTTTTTCAGGTGCACATAGGATTTGTATCTGTGATGCCATAAAAGTTATTATTATTATTTTTTGGATATGTTAACAGTGATTGCGGTGGGAAGTTTCAAAGGATGTGATAAAATAGCCTTACTTTTACTAGATATTTACAATGGTATTGGTACATACAGCTAGTTAAATAGTAGCCCACACTAGTTCGGGCTTGTTTGCTAGTAACTTCTTTGACGAAACGTTACTTACTTAATTGGTACAATTGCGCTTCCTCTGCTGACTATTTTAATTTTAAATATTGAAAGGGCTACAGTTTTAAATGGAAAGAAACCACCTCGGGCATGCCTTTGTCCGCTTTTCATTTAATGTAAGTGTGTGTTCCGCTTATTCCTCTGTGTCACTATGGACTCGCCTGCCAACTGTTCCGGAGGAGCGTGCTTCTGTCTGTCTACATCAGTCACTGCCGAGATCCTGAAGGGCAGCGAGGCGGGCACGAGACAGTGGTTAACCAGTATTGCCATACCCGCCTGTCTAACTGTTCTATGACGTCTGTTGTGTATAATTGAAAACATGCGATTACATGCTGTACAATGAATCTGTTAGTAACTTGGTTTCTCATTGCAGCAGCCTCGTACATTTTTATCAGCCTCGTACATTTTTATAGTGATAACGTGTTGCGCGCTTGTGTTGTAGATATTTTGCTAAGTCCAAGCACAATGCCAGAAGAGGGGTCGGAGAGGTTAACTCCTCAGGGGGTCCCATACAAAGATGTCCCGCATATCATCAACGCGGATGGACAGTACTTGTTCTGTAGATACTGGACACCGGACAGTCCACCAAGGTCAGTATTCTATTATTTTGTTGTTGCGTTAATAAAAAATACTATTAATTACGTACAAATATTACAGAAATAATTACCTGAAATCGATTTAGCATTCCACGACATTCAATAGAATAACGTTTCTTTCATGCAAAAGTACATTTTAACCTATACTCTTGTCTAATTCCTGACTGATCAAACGTCCTCATGCCTGAAGATTTAAATGAGAGACCCTTTTTGACTGCACACATGCTAGTAAGCCCGAGTGTAAACCGTGTAATACATTTCTTTATTGATTAGACGCTAATTAGATTAAAGTTTTAAAAATACCTTTGCATGAAACAATGAATAATAAATTAGACTTTATGCCGGGAAGAATCGATTTTGATTAATGTCTTTTATTACCTTTCTTAGGAATCGATCTTTCACTAAGATAATATGTTTGACATTTTAGGGTTCATAATAGTTTTTTTTAAATATTTAAAATATTTCAGAAGAGGCAGTATGTATAGGCCCTATTGAATAAAATACAATTTGGTTTAAAAAAAAAACACACACACACAGCAGTACAATACTGTAAGATGTAATTTACAGCATAACCTCCAATTGCTTCAAGTACAGTAGCAGCAGAAGTATTCTATTTGTATGGAATGAGTGGAATTTTGTTAAGTAGGTTTCAAGGCTTAGAGAAGCTAACGCTGCCTTTATGCACTTTAAACATAATAGATTCTCTTACAGTACACAGCAGGATAAACTGTAGAACAATGTAGTTCAGCAAGACCAGTGAGTTTTACAATGTCTTGGTGTGACAGTGGCGTTTGTATTTCCTTGTTGTTAATTAAGAGTGCATTGAGAATGCAATGTGATACAGTGACAGTCTCCTAGTGGATACAATCTGAAAGGGTAAATTCAAGGTTTTTATGTTAAGAAAAATGTTGAATGTTCCCTCCTTGTACACGTGGCCCTTCCTCTGGTTATACAAGTGGTTTTATGTTCCGGGACTTTCCTTTTCAAGTCCGGGAATTCAATTTAAAAAGCCTGCTCCTGTATTCTACACTGACTTCAATGGAATCCACTTTACCGTGGCAGGTTGGATTGTTTACTATGTTCATCCAGATTGTCCCGTGTTATCACAAGATAACACGTTGGAAATTGTAATCCCAGTGAAAGTGAATGGCAGAGTTTTCACTTGTCATGTAATTAATATTAAGGATTAACTGCAGTGCACAAGGAAGAGAACAGCTATCTTCCGATCAGCCACTCTCAGACATTTTCAGGCCCGGACAGGTTTTAAGTCGGCTTATGGAAGTGAAACCTTCCCACAGACTGGCTGGTTGTTCCTTTCTCCACCTACTAACGCCTATCATGCATTTTGTCTTGCTCGACCTGGGTGAAAGCGCCAAGCCACATCCGAGCTAGGGTCGCCTGGGTACGTGGTTTCACACTACGTGGAATTGTGATCCGGTAGCCAGAACTGGATCAGACCGGGTAGGAGCCAGTGTGAAAGAGGCTTGGCACGCTGTTTTCACTACGTAGCTCCAGCTATTACAGCAGCTGACAAAAGTATTGGCACCCTACACTTAAAATAAGATTATTCAAGAAAACATGTGAAATTGAAGCATTTAGTAAATATTAGCCAGTAGTTAATATGACAAAGACCACAATGCACAATTCCTGGTACTTAAACACTCTTCAAAAAAAAAACACTTGAGCAATGTCAAATATGTGTTCATGGGTTTTGGTATTTCTTTTAAGTCCTTGATTTTAATCAAAGTAATGTGTTGCTTCTGACCTGAATCACTGTGTTGTGGGCCCTGTACCACATGATGTTACACAGGATAGCATTGGAGCCCAATCAAATTGAAATGGCTGAGATTCTGCTGTCACAAGTGATATAATTGTAGTGTTTAATTATTCTTACTTATAAATCAGGATCACACATTTAGGCTGATATTGTTAATGAACTATTCTGTATAAAATAAAACATATGCATGAATAACGCTGGTTTTGCAAACCCCTAAAGAAAAGTGTTGTTGAATATTAAGCTGTTTATTTGATATCAGCATGGTATGTAGGTCATGCAGTGCTCTTTAAATAACTAGGGAAGTCATTCATTGGACAGACATTCAAGACAGCAACGATTATTATTATGCACTTCTAATCAAAGTAAGGATATTCCATTGAGGTAAACACTTCCTACCCTGTCTATTGTGATTAACATTAACATCATCTTACAATTTGAAAATGGTTTGCAGTGCAGCTAATCTTATAATGGTTATTTAATTCTAGTGTAGTAAATCCATGATTTTCTTTGTATTTACACAATGATGTGGCCCTTACTGTACCAGGTTACTGTAGAACATAAAAGGAACATAAGGAGAGGCCATTCGCCCATCTAAGCTCATCTGGTTCCCAGTAGCTGATTGATCTCAAAACTTTGTCAAGTTGGGTCTTAAAGGAGCCAAGTGATTTAGCCTCAACAACATGACTAGGTGGCCTGCTCCATACACTCCCCACTCTCTGTGTCCTTCCTCTGTCCTAAGTCTATCTCCACTTAATTTCCAACTGCCTCCTCTAGTTCTGGTTTCTGTTCTGCACTTAAAGTATTGGTTAGGGTTAACTTTTGTAACAGTTCTTTGAGTCTATCTTCATAGCTCATTCCTTTGAGACCTGGGATTAGTCTGGACACTCCAGGGCCACAATGCCCCTTTGGTACTGTGATGATCAGAATTAGACTATACTCCAATCCCCTCCTTGGATTTGTATTCTGTTTGCCTTATGGATTGCTTCCCTGCACACTCTATTACAAGGGCTTTCCCTTGGTGTTCCTGTTCTAGTTTTATCCCCCATTTGGTAGTTGAAGTTTACATTTTGTGTCCATGGTGCCACTGTACATTTCTTGACTCTGAATGGAAATTGCCCACGTTTCTGACCACTTCTGTGTGCAGGATTTCCTGGCCGGCTGAAATCTTGTCGGCCACTCCACCGAACTGTGTGTTGTCATGCTAATGTATACATTCTCATTACAACTGAACTGAATGTTCGGATTTGTTGATGCATATCAGACTAATGTCACAGGCTTTTCAACCAAATTTTACAACAAATGCTGCCTAATGTATATTGAAAAGCCGGGTTATGTAATCAAACTGAAAAAGCAACCCCAGCCTAGAAAGGGTTAATGTACAGTGTATGTGAACTGGGGACAGGGCCATGGTGTTCAGAGTGAAAACTAGTGTAGATTTCATCACGTCTCTTGTCGCCCAGTAAAACCACTAGTTTAATACCCTGTGCTTGCTTTTGACACATACAGTAACATTGAGGTTCAGTTATAGGACCCAGAATTCAGAGCTGCTGTTTCTCTGCATCAGTTAGTAAATGTTTGTGTTGTCAGTAGACCTGCAATTCGTGGAATTTCCTCTGAAAATAAATATGAAGACAAAAGGAGACCATCCAAGCTGTGTTGTTTGAAGTTCAAGAACTGTTACATTGTCTCACAAGTATTCGTAACATAGCACTGCCTGGCACACACAGATTTCCAAGAAATGTAATATATCAGACCAGCCAATCACAAGCCAGACCTCATTGGTAACCATGCCCAAGATTATAATGCAAGCCTGATGCATAAAAGGTAATATGAGAACTATGTAAACACTAAAATAAATGTAGTAAATTATGAACAATGTGTCAGACTTAAGTTTAAATAAAGTAGCTAGGTCATTATATAAAAATAAGACATTTCAGGAGCCATGAAAAAGTACACTAGGTCTCCATGTGGAATAGAATCTGCTTTCTAAAGCTCTGCAGAACCTTCAATAGCTCAGGCAATCACAGCATCAGGACTGAAGCATTCCCAAGCCTACAGTATTTCAAGATTAGTGCTTTTGGGGAACTTACTGCCAACAGCATTTTTACAAGCATGTGGAATTGATTTAAAAAAAATGCTGGTTGAATTGCTTGACCTATCAGGAACAGTCTGGATTAATTATGCAAACAAGATTACCCATTTGAAGAGCTGATTTGAGAGAGAACTCATAAACAAACAGAATGCAACTAATTGCTTGATCTGCATTTTACTAAATCCTTTAATCCGTTAAGAGGAGACGGATTAAGGAACGCTTCCAATGTCGGTCTCTATATTCCCTTTGAATGTTCTCAGCATTGTCATATTTGGGACAGTAGTACAATAGCAACATATATATGTGTATATGTATATATGTATATATATGTGTATATATATATGTCTGTCATCAATAGAACAGTGTAGTGTTGTACCATTTAAAATACACAAAGTCTTGTATGTAGTCCTGTTAGTCTTATACATTATTTTCCCCTTTTATATCTGAAGAACCACTTATCCAAAATTGGTATTAACATTATTTAGCATACGCTGTTGAGAATATAAGTTTCTGGGGATATATGGGGAGTCTTTCTGTCTGTACATCTGTCCGCCTGTCACACTTTTTTCATCTTTGCATGTATCTGGAGACTCGCTTATCAAATTATGATTAAACATTTCATTGCTAATTCTTATTCTGTACATACTGTTGATATATGCCAGGATCATCACTATTTCATAATTATTTACAGTCACACAATGTTTTAGAATTACAAGGCAGGCCAAAATCTAGTCAACATTAGCAATGAGTGACTTATCAGTTTTAAGATTGGTTTTACAGTAAACCTGTGCTACTTTTATTTGCTTAGCTTTTGGATTATTGTGTTGGACCATTTTTTCATAATAAAGGAAAATTGTGATTTGAAAAACCTAATCTGCATAAAATATAAACAAATACCGTTTGACTAGGCCCTACTTCCTGTTAAGCTATCAGTAAACACTGAGGCTCTTTTCTTTTTCCATTTCATTTATAATGAATAAATGACCACTTCAGTCCAGCTTTATGGTCCAGATCAAACATTTGGTTATGACGTGATTTCTAATTGAACAGATTTTTAATTTCCTGTAAAGTAGTGACTCTCTGTTTTACTACAGGAAAGATCTCTCGACTGCCAGGCGATACGTAATTCTAGTTTGGTCAGAATTAGTCTTCATCAGCTAATGCAGTTTCTTTGATCTTCCCCAGTTTAGATAACATTGAGGGTCATTAAAAACTAAGTGTGTTGTGCTAACAACAAGCCACTCGACTTGTGCCTCAGTTTGTGTGGCTTTCCTGATTGGAAAAGCTGGAGTACAGCACGCTACTTTTGCAGTTTCCCACAGTTTTATTATACATGTACTCTAGTTCATTCTGGTTTGCCATGTTTATTAATATGCATTACCACACCGCCCTGGGCTTTGCAATTCTTACCATTGCTTTACTGTGTTTTTGTATACTTTGTATGCTTTAACTATGGGAAACATTTATAAGGGCACACCTCTACCCCATTACAATATAGATGAAATCAATATAGATGAAATGAGCAGAAATGTTACAATGCAAGTTACTGCACAAATTCCTAAGGGGAAAAATATATATATATATATATATATATATATATATATAATTGGAGATACATCAGTGAGATTTCACTTTCACATCAGTACCGAAACCCATATTTCCGTGATGTATGTTATCTGTGCAGAAACACACACATGCACTGAGAAGATAGCCAGTGTGGAAAGAGTTATATGAGATTTTACAGTCAAACAGTGTATGAAATAGTTGGTTATCTTGTGCTTTGACCTGCCTATGTAATACTGTATATTCAATTTGTTTGTACAACAGTGAACTAGTTTATGCCCTGTTGGTATGTCAACAGCATCAGTATTACTCGATTCATATTCATGGACCTGTAGCTATTCATCTGTGAAAATGCTTGGTTTAATAATGGTGGCTGGAATGAAAGCTCTGAGTCACTGCATTGTAGCACACTTCTCGGTTTTGCTGTCATTAGCTGATGTATACATAGGTGGGGTGACCTGTCTTTCCAGTTCATGATGCTGCAGTCTGTAAATGTTTTTATATATACAGTAAAGGTAATATTTTGGCAATACATTGGTTACTCTCAAAGTATTACCAGATATGAATGAATTTCAGATTCTTTTTTACAAAAATCCTTACAAAGTGTTAATATGGCAAAGATGTGTTTCTTTTCTACTATACTTAAGTAACTTTTGCTTGTACTTTAGCGGCAAATTGAGGATGGTCTATATATCATTGCTGTCAGCTTCTGGCCAGACTCGGGCTGTGTAGCTGTCTTTGTTTAATCCAGTGGTTGGTGTTCGCTGGTCTCAGAGGGTGTCATTAATGGTGTCTAGGTGTGTCAAGGTATTGTCAATCACTTTTAAACCAATAGCAGACGGACAGTCAGAGGGTGACATTTTTGCCTGCTGTGCTCAAATATAAGTGAATATGTTGTCTGTAGGTGTCTGCTCCAACAGTGGAAGTGTTTTACAATAAGAGACATTCTACACTCAACGTATTAACTCTTTGAACTCAAGAACTGCTATTAAACAACTTTCAAACTCTGCTGTATGTCCTGTGATCAGGACCACATGCATACACAGGATAAGATGTAGTGAAATTCTGACCTTTCATTTAATTAAAACTGCATTTTGTGCCACGAAAACCACAGGTGCTTGACGAGTCAGATGGAGAATAAACGTGATTGAAGTTGTTTCCCCAGGGTGCAAGCTGTTCATTCAAGTGTTGCTTTGGGTAAACAGTTTCTGCTGGCCACTGAATGATTAAAGCGATCTGCTGAACCTGAACAGTCTGATAACCCTCCAGCTGGGAGGGTGGCTTTGAAAAAGGGGACGATATTGCCACATAGGCCGTGCATTGCATATTACACAGTAGCTGTGAAATTAGGTTACAGCATGAAGTACTAGTTCTGTTAGCTGAATTAACTTCCATACCTTCCATGTTGTAGATTCAAAGAACACCTGGTAGAACTTGCATCGCTTTTCCTCATTTTATAGTGAGTACAGGCACAGCAGAAAAGAGGCAGACGCTTACAGGCTTTTGGGGATTTAAATTAAAAGCTGTATGAAGCTGGCATCACAGGTTGTTTCTTAGACATATAAAGGTGGCTACATTAAGGGATGAAAAGATTATTCATGTTTTTGTTCATGCATTCAAAAATCTGTGATCCAAACCCACAGCGGTTCAGCAGTTGTTAAAGTTTGTATGAGATACGACAGGGAGGTGCTGCCCTCCCATCCCATCCCATCCCATCCCTTTGCAGGCAGCCTCCACACACAGGGGAATGCTTGGGTGCCACAGTCTGCCCTGTCTGACAGGGCCAGCCCTCATCCGATGTTTGGCTTACCTTCACATGAAATGAGAGATAGTTTCGATTGACTTCAACTTGCAGTTATTTACACTTAACTGATAAAGTTGCTCTGCTGTGCTTAACAAAACAGGCACTTATGCGTGTAATACAGGTGCGTGAACCACAGCTATATGGTAAAAGTAGCTACCACTGAAGTCTGTGCACTTCATGAACACTGTTTTACTTTGAATAAATACATTGAACTAATTTAAATTGGTAGATCATTTTTGGACGCCATGAGTGTGCTAGTTATTGGTTACCAATAGTTACAGTAAAATATGGTTTAATAAATGCAGTTATTTGTATTGTTTATATGTTTCTACTATGTGTCTTACAGTAGGGATGTTTATTTAGTTAAATAATCAAACATTTCCCATTGAAAACTGTATTTTCAACCAGCCTGTACAATCCCTGTTGTCACCACTGAACCGCAGTACCTGGATTGAAATGCCTGCAGGGGAAGATGGCCCAGGTGCTCAGCAGACAGTGTTTACAGCACCTAACTTGTCTTGCTTTGGCCTGATTTCAGGGCACTTGTCTTCATCGCACACGGTGCAGGGGAGCACTGTGGAGGCTACAGCGATTTGGCCCAGAAGTTCACAGAACATTCCATACTGGCGTTCACACATGATCATGGTGAGTAGCTAATACAAATAAACATACAGCTTTGCTTCAGGTGCATGTGTTAGCCATAATGTAACTGTGTCTTGTCTTGTTCTAAAACAGCTGTATGAGGGAGTAGAAGGAATTTATAAAACAAAATATATTTCCCTAACAGTATAATTCATTGGCAAACCTCTGTTTTGCTGATATGAGTTGTGCAGTTCAAGGTTGTATTCCCAACTCCCAGATTTCCTTTGGCATTGAATGCTAGTTTGATGCGCACAGGTGTGCAGTATTCCTGAGCTTGGGGGACGTCCATTTCAAAGAAGTTACAAGAGACTTCTTTTTAACTGGTAACGTCAAGTTGGGTCTTAAGGATCCAAGTAATTCTGCTTCAACAACATGACTAGGTACCCCATTCCATACCCTCACCACTGTGTCTCCACTGAAATGTACAGCAACAGCCCCCTCATATTAATACCAATAAAATACGTATTTAAGGGTTCTGTTGCTAGTTATATTAGTGTCTTCTTGCTCACTCTTTGCTGACCTTTCTTACAAAGACTGCAATAGAAAGCACTGAACCACAGAACACAAACCATAACTAGTAACCACTCGTTGGTGCTGAACATAGCCGTACTAAAATAAACTTCAATTCAATGACGTACATTTCGACTAGAGGTCTCTCTTCAGTGTCTTCAAATGCTGGAATGGTTTGAGACTCACTATATTTACCGTTTCGGAGTTGCAATAAGTATCCCAACATTGTTTCTAGTATAGAACATTCAGTGTGTGAAACTTAATGAGGTCGAGACACCACAAATAAGTCTAGTTGCGTCTAATAGGTGGGCAAGGGACTTGTAATAACTATAATGAGTGCCTCATAATGCTCCGAGAGCTGCCGTTAACTCACTGTAACTCACCCACTGATGGGCCTTTTCTGCTCTATATAAAGGCTTGTCTACCGAGAACTCAGATCAAGTAACCCACATTTTAAAATAACTCCTATGTCTTTGATGCTTGCTACATCAAAAACCTAAAGAGGTATCCCCTGCCTGACCACAAGCAGAAGCAAAACCGAGTGAAAACTAGCAGTCAAGTTTTTAAGGCCACAGGCTCATTACTGTACACAGCTGGGCTCTGGGGCACTTACACTGTATATAAATGAATTCATAGTGGAGCACGTCTAAACAAATGCAGTTCTTGCCATTTAAAGGTAAAAGCTGTGCTGCCATTGTTGTCAAGCAGAAGCAGATGGTTTAACCATTTGCTTAACATTTCCCAGTAATCTGGCTCATCTGTTTAAGCTTGCAGGATGAGCATTGAACTTTGCAAATATATTCCTGACCAATTAAAAAAATACTAGTACTGTAATGAAGATTTATATTTAATTTATTCAACAACAAAACTGTAGACTACTTTGTGAACCATTGATAACAAAACAGATTCTCTATGGTTGGTAGCTGTTAGTAAGCAGTACTAGTGTCACCTATTGCCTGAAACGTAATTCTACTCATGCAATTGTACTGCAGCCCTGGGTGATATTACACAATTGAGTTAGATGCAATGTATGTGCCATGGCTCAGTTCAAACCCACACTCACAGCATGTCCATTCAATTACCACACAGAACCACAAACTCTAATATCCAACACATCACAACTGACCACCAATTTCTTGTTAATTTTACACATATAAAGAGAGTTGTTGCATGCAAAATGAGGCAAAAAAATACAGGGGTCTGTTTTAATGATCTAAACATTAGCAGATTTAAACTTCCTATAAAATAGTAAAGTAAGCACTGATTCCCGCACTGTATTATATATGTTAGGCCGTGATATGTTAACAAGGTAGCCAATAAATCACCCATTGGGACTAACTATGCTAGAGTTAAAGGCTGTAGTTGTCTACCACTGGTTAGATCATGACCCAATTTTGAAAGTTCTAGGACATATTTTAGAACTGATTCCTGAGTTAAACACCCTGTGATTTATCATTCGTAATCATAAGCCTGCATCTGTTTCCTCTCATCCTCTCATCAAGTGCTTTAATCCCCGAATATCATATCGTACTTTTCAAAAGTGAACCAGAGCATGTCATGTGAACTTCCAAGAGGAATTGAGACACTTGCAGGGATAAACGCCTTATTACGAGGAATCAACACAATCTGTTGGTCTCACTCCTGACTACTTTACAAAGACAGGTTGTGCTATTGCTGCGTGATTGAAAACAGCTGACCATCTTATGTTCTTATCAGGCCAGCCACCAGCCGTCCAAAACAAAATTATCGTTTAGTATTCTGGTTTAATATTCTAAGTAGCCCGTTACCATGACTCTATGTAGTTTACTGTGACGCAAAAGTATACAGATTGAAAGCAGTAGTAGCAGACCAGCAAAACTCATTTCAGGACTCTAATACACAATAAATGAAACAACCTTGCTACACAATAGGCTGACTTGCTCGCAGAAGTAATACTTGGAACTGGACAAGCATTTATGGACGGAATGACCATCTCTCATTCTTACATTTTCTTATGTTCTTAAAACAGATGAGTGCTTGAAGTTATGAATACATTTGTCTAAAAGTTCTAATACGTGGGGTTATGAGAATCACAGCTTCTTGCCAAAGATATTTATCTGACTGGTGGAGTTCTGTCAGTACTGTATTATCCTAAGCGCCTGGGCTCTTCTCTCAAAGACAGCAGGCAGGATACTAAAGTGATTTATAAAAGGAAATTAAGACTCAGACACAGTGAATCCCTCACACTTACGGCAATGCAACCTTTCATTTAAATGAGTTTTCTAAATGATGCATTTAAATATACTAAATAGACTCATAAGAACAGGGAGTTACATTTTCTTTTTTTAGCACAGCTGTCATCTTCATTGTGGACCGTATGTAATTAGCTTCTGTTAGACTCCCGCCAGTCAGATAGTGTGGGCAGCATCTTCAATACAGTGCTATGTGGAGAGATCTCTTGTTTGTTGGTGGCTTAGCCTTCAATTAATTGCAAAGAAAATGATGTTCTCTGAGATTTTGTTCTGGCAATGTTCTCATTTAAAAAGAACACAATGGTTATCCACATAATTACATTTTTTTTGTATTACCTGTTTTAAAATCTCTTTTCCTTATATTGATTATTTTTAAAACTTTAAAATGTACTTGGCATTTCACTGTTGTATCATATTTTTTTAAACAGTACACCGTCTCCTTGCTTTGAGTTCACTAATGTGTTTAAGTTAAGCTTTGCCTTGGCTCTCCTGGCTGCACATGGGTGTGCCCGCCTAGTCTACAGGGACACATTTTTTCAGTAAATCAGGGCAGAAGAAAGAGTCCCGTGCTGTTGAATATGACTAGCACCCCTCATTCAGTGCTCCAGTGCTGTGACGCGCAGCAAATCGGTAGGTGTGTTCAAGTGCCTGTAACTCAAAAACGGAGCTAGGGACACAGTCATGAAAGAGGAAGCTTGGGGCTTTCCAACGATATCTCACGTGCCCGGATGACATGTTCCTAGAATAAACTACAGCGTCCACGATACAGTGGTGCCTTCACTTGCTAGGAGACAGCTGTGCGCATTGGGCGTCTTATCCAATTTGCATAGCATAAACAACACATTACACCAAACGATGGCTAGAAGTAAAGGAAAAGCAAAATAGTGTTCCTATACACATTTCCATTCATTCATTTACTCCACTTGTTAGTTATATGGCTTTATTGCTGGGGTCCGGTTGGACCAGGAAAGTCAGTTTTACAACGTGTCCTTATGCGGGTTAAGAAAATACACAGACAAAGCATGGCAACATAGAATAGAAAAACACATTACAAAAGCAACATCTTATCAACAACATTGCTCCTTATCTTGGCAGAGTTTTGATTGATCAAATCTACCTCTAAGCCTAGAAGTGATTTTTTTTTTCTCTCAAATATACCGCGATAGGATAAGCATTGTTAATCATTTTACACATTTTAATAAGTCGTTTTTAAGGGAGGTCATCTTTAAGTTTATGGATTTTATCATTAGTGTTACTATGCGGTTACACTGCTTAGTTACAGGGTAGTAACACAGCTTGTGCATGTACAGTATGATTCAGTGTTACTCAATGCCTTTGAGCTTTTTGAATTATAGTCGTGGGATAGAATAGCTGTCTTTAGTCACAGCCCAGTCTGCCATGTGCAACTCTTCCATGACAATGAAAAAATAATATTTATTTCTGTGGTTATGTATGCATGTTTCAGCAGTCAGCAACCATGAGATTGTGGCTGCTTCCTGCTTGGAGAATTGGAAAGGTTTACAATTACAGTCGCTTGTTGTGTTTGAGCTTCTCTGGTGGTTCCTGTTTTATTGTTTTATCAGAACTGGACCAGTTTGGTTCATCTTTCTCGGGTAGCTTGTTCATGTTTTCCTATGCTGTGGTGAGCTCTGAAAATTAGGAAATGACCGAGCATTTACAAGCTAGCAACAGTCTTGAACAGTTTCGTGAAATAGAAAGTCAAATCGACAAACGTGCCTTCATCAGTGTGAAGTATTTTAGTAATAAAAACAGACTTAAAAAAAAATAAAAATCTTTACATAAATGATAGCTTTGTGAATAGGACCGAATGGCTTTAAATTATATATTTTAGTTGGCGTGTCCAGTTTAAATGTGCTGACAAATAAATATTTATCCATTATCTAAATATTTAAACTAAACTCAGAGCATCGGGCACTTAAATTCATTCAGTAGGTTATCCATTTGCTTCGTTGTTAGCTGATAAGTTTATTTAGGCATTCTTAGGTTGTGTTTCTTCTGAGGCTGATTTCAAATTGAATCCAGATGGATGTGCAGCTTGCTCGGGGTGTGTGCTTTCTTCTGTGGTTAAATAACAGCTTGTTTCCTATATAACCCTCTAACAATTCATTGGTATTTCATGTTTTTTTTCTTTTCTGCTTTCTTTCATTGGTAACACTTTCAAATAATGGCTGCAAATTCATAATGAATTCTGAGAGGAATAACACCTGAATATCTTCAGCACTTCATCTGAGTTCTAAAGTAATTCATTTTGAATTAATTAATGTGGATTTAATTACCCGTATTCATCCCATGCTCCTTTGTAACAAATGATGTTGATCACATGTATAAAGCATGCAATCATGCATGAGTTAACACTACTCACAATCCTCTGGTGGGTGAGTAATGCATGCCTTATACATGTCATCAACATAATGGTCCCCAACGAGGGCAGAATTCTGACCCCAGTGGTTGAAACAGGTCATGTATTATCCATGTTCTTTGCATTTTTATAAACTATAGCATGCATGCATTCTCTAACATTGCTCCAGATACTGGGAGATAATAGTAAGATGTTGGTCTTTGCAGCATATGGTTGGTGGTTTGCATTCAGCCCTTGTGTTGGCATTCCATTCAATGGGCTGTGATGCCAATTTATTTTAGGTGACAGCCTGTACCTCAGTAGTTGGTTCAGAAGTTCAGAATTTAAATCGGTGAGTAGCTGTAAAATACCATGATCATACAATTGGCAAGGATAGTGAATGTGAATTATGGAGGGTTTTCAGGAGAAGAAAGAGTCCAGCTCTGTCTTGGGTGGGAGAATTGGGGTTAGCGGACCCTCCAGTGGTAGAAGTCGTGAATCAGGGAAAGTGTCAAGTTTCTTTTCAAACAGAAAATGTTGACCTTTTGATAAACTCACTTCTGTGCAGGCTGCTACATGAAGTTGATTCTACTGCTTTCTGTTGCTACCTAAACACAATAAATAAAAGTACAATACATTGGTTCAGGATGAATGAAGCAATTACACTGCAGCTTAACAATACTGTCATTCTATCTCTACTTTTAGTTAGATTATTACGAGTACATAGAAAACTAAAAATGCAGCTGGAGTCTAATCGACTGCTGCTCTGGGCATTTAGTAACACCTTCATTCCCAATCCATAACTAAATATAACAAGGAATTGTAACCTTCTTGGGAAAAGTAACATTTAATTTTGCTTAAGTGTTGTCAATTCCGCACAATCGTGTTACACTTTTACCTAACCATTCATCCAATTGTGATGAAACTTAGTCGAGACATTCTTTAGCACACAAACATAAGAAGAATACTTTGAATGAGAGGCAGTCATTTGGCTGTTGTTGAGAACTGTATTAGAATATGGAAATATAAAATATCGTGTGTCACCTTTACATTTACTAAAGAATCACTTATCCAGTTGTGATAAAACTTGGTTACAACATTTAGAAATACTAAAAGAAATGTAATAAATGAAATGACAAACGTTTCAACTGCAAATCTTTTTCAATGCCTTCAAATGATTAGCACCATGATTGTGAGTATCTGTGGATATATGATGTAACCTGCTTGTCTCTTCTTAGGTCATTATTACATGCACAGCTGTGGCCAACCTAGAATTTTAGGATTGAGGCATTATTTTAAAAAAAAAATCCACATGAACATAATGTTGATCTTTTATTTAACATCATGTAATCATCGTAAACAAAAAGTTTACCGAAGCCATAATAGTAATACAGTATTTATTATACAACAAATATTTTAAAATGTGTGTATTTGGTAAACTATTCCCTATTTGTCTAAGCTTGCATCGACATGTGTTTTAAATATCCTGTCCATTAAATACCCTTTTCAAACGTTTTTGGTTGGGTTTTGATCCAAGAATGACATGTGTTGCGTGAGATTAGACTCAACAGCCGTGCCATGTGATGTTTTTGAGAAAAGCAAGCATGCAGCAGACTCAAACTGAATAGCAAAGTAAAGAATATGATACATACAGCTATGGCCAAATGTTTTGCATCACCTACAATTTTAGGAATGTAATTTAGGTATTTTGTTAGATTTCAAAATGTCAAATTTTTCAATTTGTCAGTTTTTCGTTATATAATTCATTATGTTAACATAACATTATTCTGCAGGTTTCATATGACTTTATGACACAGCATTTTTAATTCTGTAGGATGATGCAAAACATTTGGTCATAGCTGTACACCTTCATGCATATCATTTTGATTAGATGCATAAGAAATCTTTTAACACCACAACACTGCTTTAAAAGCCATTTAAATAAGAACAGTTGGACCTCATTTTAATACTTGTGTATGAAGATTGAAAATGCATGAAAGTAGTTTTGACAGTTTTATTGCAGCTGATGCAGTGGATCGCACTCATGCTTGACACAAGCAAGATGCTAGACAGCGGGTAGAATTATCATTCTTGATTTTTAAACTCACATTCCTTATACTCTAGCCAAAACACATAATTCCACGCTGCAAAGATTATTTGTACTCATAATTCAAAGAAATATATCTGAACAGTTCAAAACATGACAGTACGTCCGGTTTTGAAGCAAGGGGATGAATACCAGCCCTCTATCAGAGCATCAGAGTCTTTTTAGGTTATTTTTGTGTAGGGCTCAGTAACTGTGCTCACTGACTGGCCAAACAAAATACCTCAGTTTAACCCTTTGTTGTATTGCTTCCAGTATTCTGGTCAATCGATTGTTTCATATGCTGTTTTTTATTTGGGGGCAGGCTAAAAGTGTTGATAGTAAGACATGCTTGAATAATTTTAATGCTAATCATCGAATTCTAAGTTTATCTTTTTAAAACACTGGATCTGTTTAATATTTGTTCAATTTGGGCAAAACAATTGAAAAAAGAAATTACTTTTGTTGTTTTAATCTGTTTTTCCAGGATATTGCATAACAAGGGGACAAAGTCAAACCAAATTTGTCTACATTCCTTTGCGATTGCTTGTTATGCAAACCAAACAATAGTACAGGGCTTAAAGGGTCATCTGTGATATACATAAGTCATGCATGCACAAAAAAGAGAGGCATATAATGACAATACCCCTTCAGCCTAATGGATTGAGCAGTGGGGTACAGAGGGTTAACTCTTCCTCAAATCATTAGGGGCTGAAGCGGTATTGTAGTCAAAACAAAAACAGCCTATCTGTCCAACTATTGAGACAGCATGACAGACAGACAGGGATATTGTGAATATATCTTAAATGCAAAGGATTCAACGAATTCAGCCCAGGAATGTATCTGAACAAGACCTGGAACTAGATCAAACATGAACCGATCTTGACCTTTATTACAAGAACACACAAACATTAAAGGGGATGTTATCAAAGCTGTTTACTGCAGTCTGTAATTTACTTGTTTAACAGAACTAGCGCCAAACAACTGGGTAGTTTAATTGCAGGTTCTTTTTCATTGTGTACAGTAACATGGAATAAATAGCTCTGAGAATAGACACCTTATTATGGGAGACTTTAACATTTCCACATTCACATCAGACTTAAAAGCAACTTGGTGTAGCCAGAAAATGTACTTTGACATTAGACCTCATTCTGAGAGCTCTATTAAGAACATGCACTTTGACATTAGACCTCATTCTGAGAGCACTATAAGCCCAGGGACTTTAAACATCTGAGATTTAAAAAGCCCCTAGGATGTGATAACTGGAACAGAAAATGATACAAAATGAGTCTGAACAGCAAGAATCCATTATTAAAGACAACTCTGATACTCATATGAAATGTACCTGTAAGAAAACAACACACACCTATACCAATATAGATATCTCCCACTTCAAAACGTGTACTTGAAACCTGTAATTTTAACAGGTCAGAGGCTGGGTGCAGAGTGACCATGCACTCCCCAGCTTACCACTGCACCAAGCAGCAAGGCTGATTAGCACACAAATCAATAACACAAGAGCATCACACAACACTGCACTTACTCTAGTCATACGATAATGGCCATCTGTCCTGCCCTAATCAACTACCACACCTACAGCAATGATAATAGGGCTCTGCACAACACACTTTTCGTGTTTGAATGTCCTGCACGCACATTAACTCAGGATGAGGGTTCTGTAGCTTTACCAGATGGGATTCCAACCACTGACTTTAAATTGCTTTTGAATGCAGGTCTTAAAATGTAGTTGCCAATGTTAACAGTTTCAAACTGCAGTATTATAGCAGTAGCCAATGGTAATCTCTTCCCTTTTTATTGTAGTGTAGTACCGCTTTTAAACTGTTGTTCCCACAGGATGTATTTGTCTGCACATCTGGGCAGCACTGAGTCTTGGAAGAGTCTAGCTAGCATTCTCTAGCCTGTGGAATCTCATTCTTCATCCCAAGATGATCATGCTAAATAAAACTGCACTATGTGTTAAATACATAAATCCATATGTCAAATGCTTTAATAGGAACCCGACCAAAAATAATCATTTCCATACATTGTTTCTACAAGCTGTTATTTCCTTCTGACCTGTATTTGTTTATCTTTTTTCTTGCATGTGAATACAGTAACCCTGTATTCATTTTCAAAGCATGCAGTCATGCACGATAGGAGCAAAACCTGAACGCCAGCAGTTCTTTGACCAATCTATCCGGTCCAGCTGTGTTGTTCTAGGCCGGAAACTATTTTGTCAGTATTGACTCTCTCTGGAATCCCATGCCCTCAATGGCACTGCTAGCATTTTCAAATCAAAGATCTGCCTGCCTGCCTGTATGTCCCGCTTTCCCATACTGCTTATCCAATTATGATGAAACTTGAAAGTGACATTCCTTTGCAAAAGTTATTCTAAAATTGTATAATAAAGCACCATGACTGTCCGCTCTTATATCACACATACATGTAGATAATCTGGTTAGTTGGACGTTGGGATCAGTGTCTGAAGATGTATGTATGCCATGTGTATGTGTACAAGATTTACATCCATGCAGTGGATATAAATCTTGGTTATCTAAAGCTATGTCCAAACGTTTTCTATCCCCTATAGAATTAACTCATTTTGCTTCATAGTCACATGAAACCTGCTAAATAATGTTACTTTAATATATTGAATTACGTACCTGTTTGTAGTCCATATACTTAACGAAAAACTGGCACAAATTGAAAAATGTGACATTTCCAAATCTAACATGAAATACTACTATTATGGCTTCAGGTAGACTTCTGCAATATCGCTTTTGTACTTTCTTTGGTTGCGTGATGTTAAGTAAAAGATCTAAATTGTTTTTTTTTTTAATTGTGTCTGAATCCTTAAAGTCTAGGTAATGCAACACTTTTGGCCACAGCTGTGCTTTTTCATGTTACTGATAACTCTAATTCTGCATTTACAGCCGTGGTGGGAGACGCATGTCACCAAAATGCTTCTTGCGATTACGGTTTTGTTATCTTACATCAAGGCTGTGTCCCAGGCATTGCACACTGCTGCTGTGTGAAAGAGTTATCCTTTTAAACTGTTTCTTGTGTTCTGCAGTGGGTCACGGGCAGAGCCAGGGAGACCGGATGGTGATCTCCGACTTCCACATCTTCATCAGGGACACCTTACAGCACATTGACATCATGAGGAAGAGCCACCCAGGCCTGCCTGTGTTCTTAGTGGGACATTCCATGGTACACTCCCTTTTACTGTCATTATTAAAATGCTTTTGCTAACTGGCATCCAGGCAGTTCAGAAAGAAGAGAGAGACTGAGGAAGCATGGGATTTGTTACATATAAAGCTCCTGCACTGATGCGTTTTTTAATGTCTGTGCGTTAAAGTTACTAGACCAGTTCAGATATGCAAATTCAAATGGATTGCTGGCGGATATGCCAAGGATAAAGGACGCCCCCTAGAACAATGAAACATGGCCAGTAGCAACAGCAGATCATTCCAAAAGAATTGAATGCATTTGTGGTGACATTGAGCACCTGCTGTATAGACATGTTATAACAGCAAGCTCTGTGATGCAAGATGCCAGCCATACCGGTCTTTCCCACTGTCCACTGTTGCTGCCGGCCAGGTTTGATTTGCTCTACAGCGCAGTGTTCTGTCTGGTTTCTTTGGGTTTAATTGGAACATTTGGGGAGCAGCTTTAACATTACAGTAGCAGCAGCAGCAGTAGTTAAAGCAAAGTACAAAACATGATTATGGTTCTTAATGTAGAGAGATGGCTGGATGCAGAGATAATGTGCAGCGGAGAGTCACATTGGTAATCACATAAAGGCCACTCTGCTTTATAAATTGGCAGCATTACATGAATGTGTTTCTATGGGTGAATCAATTACCAAATGGCCGTCAGCATCAGCCCTGTTATTGCAGTCTGTACTTGGTTTACCTGTAATTATTCCTGGCAGTGGATGCACTCAGCGACAGGGATACAGTGAGCAAACTTGTGCTTCTTACATTGTACATAACAGGGGTTTACACTACAGTATGCTCAGGCAGGGCAAATATGAGAACTTCTATAAATGATTTCTGATTCTCTGTTAATCAGGACGTATTAATACCACGGAAAGGCAAATCTACACACCTCATGTGCCTCACGTTGTTAGTCATGTGTATTACATAATGAGTGAAGCGTTTCTCATTCTCAGCCTTTGCTGATCGGTAAGGAAGAGCCTTGCAGTGTCTGTTAAAGAGGATCAGGTCTCAGTGAAGTGGATTATAGTCGGTGCAGGGAGGATGCTGCTCACACAGCAGTCACCTCAGTATGGCTGTGCCAAAAAGTTAGAAGACCCATTTGGGCACTGCAATGCCTACGTTTAAACAAAGGTGCTGACCAATATAAGGTAATGTCTATATTGAAAGGAATTGTCTCTTGTCAGTTCACAAAAACTTGTTGGAAATGATTCATCAAACCTTGTTTCTTTGTGGTCCCGAGTTGTAGAGACAAGCTCGGTCACACATAGTGATTGTTCTTCAGGTGACTGTGTGAAATGACCATGAGAGTGTATATTATCAGAAAGCATG
>JAGXEW010001240.1:0-25239 GCA_030684275.1 Acipenser oxyrinchus oxyrinchus | reverse complement strand
GGGTCTGCAGCCAAGATCAGCAACTATCGACAAGATCAGCACAAATAGGAGTCCAACCACACTGGGCTGCGCTGCAATTGCAGTGCTTTTACTAGGTGAGCCCTTTATCTTACAATGTTTCCTGAGAAGTGTGAATGGAGGCCAGTATATCATGGGAAGTGTGCGATGATATTGAATTTGATGTGATATGATCTATATATAATCCAGGGGGAGGAATTGATCTTTTCGTACAGTGGTTTAGGCACTTGTTGGAAGGTTATCAGTCTATTCTACCTGTTTCTCTCCGGCTTCACATTTTGTTTTGTTTTTGTCTTCATGGAAACAGTGGAATAGGATTAACAAACAGGCTCGCTCTCACTTATACCAGCACTTTAATAACTGCATTGGGTTCACAGACTATCTGATGTTAATGAATACCACGCTGTATGTGACAGTCTGTGAGCCCAATGCAGTTACCCCAGGGTTTGGATACAGTTTGTGCAATCATCCCATGCGATGAATTCAAGCATGTGCCGTCCCCAGACTGCAACAATTGCTTCCTGTATGATCTCAATGCCTTACTGTTTGCCCTATCCTTAGCAATGTTAAAGGCACTGCTTCGATATTTGTATGGTTAAAGACATATATTCCTGCGCAGTATTCTATTAATTCAGACTGTGGTGGAAATAAAAAACAAAAACATGTATTAATTTCCAGGGAACATGACACACGCAAACTGCTGAAATACACACCACATTGTTAAAAAAATCCATTGAATTAAATAGGGAAATAACACCATCATTGTCTGAGGATTTTGACATGAAGTACCTGCTATTACATTTAGTGTGGAGACAGCAGTCTGCCACGCTCTGAGAGGGAGCAGAGGTAGAGAATGTATCATAGACATTACTTTATTTTAAAAAGTCAATTATGTGTTGCTTGAGACTGTTTTAAATGGAATCAGCCATTCAGCAGAAACAGACTATGCTGTCAATGGGAGTCTCTGTGGCACCTGTTTATCCATGACAAGATAAGAAGATAAGAAGTATCACAATGACAGGGAATACCAGAAGGTTCCACTTGTCATCGAATTGTACAGCTGTGGCCAAAAGTTTTGCATCACTCTATAGAATTAGCGTTGAATTGACAACAGAACTGGCTGAAGGCACAGATGTCATTGTCCATCCATCAACAGTCCAAAACACCTTTGACCATTGTTCCATTGTCCAGTTTCTGTGTTCTTGTGCATATTAACAGAGGTATTCTTAGTGCAACACATCCTTTAAGTCCTGATTTCAAGAGTGACATTCGTACTGTTAATTTGATGGACAACGACACCTGTGCCTCAATTCAATGCTTGTCTTCTTTCTATTCCTTAAGGATATTATCTTCAAGTATTGCTCATCCTTGTTAGACAGCTTTTTGGGACTTCCAGTCCTGGGTTTGTCAATTTCAGATGACGTTTCTCTGTACTTGTTGATTATGCTTCGGATACCACACCTTGAAAATCGAGTGATGCAAGATACTTCACTCAATGTTTTTCCTTTTATGCAAGTCAAGGTTGCCCAGTCCCTGACCACATTCCGGCGCCTCCTTAAGACTCACCTCTTCAGACAGCACCTGTAGAACTCCTCTGTTTCTCCCCTGGGACACTTTCACCCTTCCTTAAATGTGCTTTACTTACTCTTATCTGCCCCCTATTCTACTGCATTTAATCCTGTACTTCAGAGTACTGTAATCTGCCAAGTGTTTAATCTGTAGTATTTGGTATTTAATCATATCTTGATGTAACTATCACTGTCACTTTTATCTGCTGTATTATTGAATTGTATTTTGTCACACTTGTACTTGCTTGAACTAGTCATTGTATTTATCTTGCTCTTATTGTATTATTACTTGTACTGTAACACTTGAAATGTATTTGCTTACGATTGTAAGTCGCCCTGGATAAGGGCGTCTGCTAAGAAATAAATAAATAATAATATAATAGTAACACTGTGGCAAAGCCCCCCCCTGTGTGTATTTTGTGTTACGTGTTGTGTGTAAATGTTGGTGTATAGTCATTGGTACACGGGATATAAGCGGGTCTGTGTTTCACATGTATTTAAAAATGTAGGTTTGTATTTAGGCACGAGGATGGCACAAATCACTTTCACATGCTGGTTAAAATGTAATGTGTGGTCACGGGAGTACACTTAATTATTCACGGCAGTTGTACCGAGATTCCAATTGAATGATTGACTAGCAATCGAGTCTCGGTACAACTGCATAAAACAGCATGTTTTCACTCACTCGGGGTGGTGTGTTCGTTGAGTGGAGAACGGGAGAGAGAGAAGGAGAGTACTATTTAAAACAATTATATCGCGTGCTGGAGGACCAGCACGATACTTGTTTATTTATTTACTCACCGAGTTTGTGTGTCTGTCCGTCCACCGTTTGTTTAATTGATAGTCCGTTTTGTTCGCTCATTTATTTTGGCGCAAGTGCCGTGTCCTGTTTTTTGTGTTCTGTTATTTTGTTTATTAAATGCTGAGTGCGATCACGCGCTCAGCTTCACCAAAACCCCAAGTCTCTGTCTGCTGTGTGTTTCTATCTCTGGTCTGAGTTCCTCCCTGCAGCCAGCCTGTCACAAACACATACTAGTGCAGGCTTTGAGTAAATTGTTGATGCTCATAATGCATCAGAGTAGAAAAATGCAACATGTCTAAGACTTTTTCACAGCAGTGTATATAAATTTTTTTATTATGTCTCAATCCTAAAATTCTAGCTGATGCAAAACTTTTGGCCATAGCTGTACCTATATATAGCTATGGCATGAAAAGTCTAATTGACAATAACAAATGCGATAGGCTCATTTTCCCAGTCTGTCCCATACATGAGATCCCAGTACAGTAGTAAAGAGAATTCACAAACCCCAGAGTGGGCCCCATTGTGAGGGAATTTGTAAGAAGAGAGAGCTACAGAAAGGGGCTATAACTAGCAAGGAAAGAGGCAAGGGACTCTAAAAATGAAAAATACACATCCCAGATCCACATACATAAGATAAACTGTATGCTGGAAAATAACTTGGGAATACAAACAGACCGCTGAAAGGGGAATGCCAGGTATTCATGTATGTTTCCTTCTTGTGTGGAGTGGGTCTTGCAATACTGTAGTTGGTAACTTTAAAATCCTACATCTTAATATATAAAGTAGGCTCAAATAAACGTTGTAATAAATGCAGCTGAAGAAGTCTTATCTGTAGAAGAAGTCTTCTGTATTAACAAAGGATTCCAGTGAAAATATTTATTGTGTATTATTTTTAATGTATTATAATAAGATGGGTTTTTGACAAACATATTTACTAGAAGCCTTCATTAATGTGAAGTCTTTGTTACAAACTTCTAGAGAAACGTTTGTTAAATAATTAATCATTTCTTTCTGTATTGCTACATATCATACAGTCGAAGCTGTTCACTTCTCACTTTCAACGACTGCCATCAAAACATGTCTTCAAACTATTGAGATCTATAAAAGAAAAACGCATTTTGAGAATATTGTTCCAAAACATTACTTGTATGGTATTTATGCATTTTCAAAACATGTTATTATACAGTATTTCTCAACATAAGGCAAGTCAGTTATAATATATTCAGAACACAGTTAAGGTGTGCTGCACTGTCCCCTGTGGTGAACGTAAGCTACTGTAACATCATGCCCGATTTGAGTGCCAGCACAGGCTTCACTTCACAAGGCTCCTCCACTAGAGTGCTCTAGGTCACAGTCTTTTGCTCAGCTGTGGAAAACATCACAACATTTTCGAATTGCATATTAGCTAGCAAATTCATCCCCAAGGTGCTGTGGGGAGTACAGTAGAGTGACACATTCTAAAAAAGAATTATGGCTATAATTCACCATCTAATCATGCCTGTTACTTCTGGCAAGGACAAATCATGACCACTAGATGGTGACATTGTCCTTTTTTGGTATGATTCCTAATACAGTAAATAAAGGCAGATTATTAAAATGTGTAGATATACGTGTATGCAGTTGAATAGAGAGAGAGAGAGAGAGAGAGAGAGAGAGAGAGAGAGAGAGAGAGAGAGAGAATTCATATAAAAGTCACTTACTATTGCTGTAATACATCTATCCAGTGATATCCATGTGAAACGGGTAAAGTGTGGAACAAACTCAACAGGAAATACAATCCTTGTACCCCGTCACAGATGTGTATCTTTGAAGGGTGGATTTAGCTGGTACCTCCATCTGTACTCTATCTTTGTCACACAGTTTTGCATACGTCTAAAAAGCACTTGCTAAAGACCTTCTTAGCAAGTTATATAATATCTGATCATCTGGAAGCGTGTCCATCTCTATGTCAAGTTATATAATGTCTGATCATCTGGAAGCTTGTCCATCTCTATGTCAAGTTATATAATATCTGATCACCTGGAAGCTTGTCCATCTCTATGTCAAGTTATATAATATCTGATCATCTGGAAGCTTGTCCATCTCTATGTCAAGTTATATAATGTCTGATCATCTGGAAGCGTGTCCATCTCTATGTCAAGTTATATAATGTCTGATCATCTGGAAGCTTGTCCATCTCTATGTCAAGTTATATAATGTCTGATCATCTGGAAGCTTGTCCATCTCTATGTCAAGTTATATAATGTCTGATCATCTGGAAGCTTGTCCATCTCTATGTCAAGTTATATAATGTCTGATCATCTGGAAGCTTGTCCATCTCTATGTCAAGTTATATAATATCTGATCATCTGGAAGCTTGTCCATCTCTATGTCAAGTTATATAATGTCTGATCATCTGGAAGCTTGTCCATCTCTATGTCAAGTTATATAATGTCTGATCATCTGGAAGCTTGTCCATCTCTATGTCAAGTTATATAATGTCTGATCATCTGGAAGCTTGTCCATCTCTATGTCAAGTTATATAATGTCTGATCATCTGGAAGCTTGTCCATCTCTATGTCAAGTTATATAATGTCTGATCATCTGGAAGCTTGTCCATCTCTATGTCAGTTGGTCACAGTGATACATTCTTTCTTGTTATTACCGGATCTAGTTTTGAATTTCCAGCAGTGGAGGGGGATTCATGCCTTTAACAGTAGACAAACATATCACATAATAACTAATCCAAGTTAACCCATCTGCACCTACCTGCAGCTGGTTTAGTGAATGCATACTGTAAAAAAAATATGCATTTTATTGTTTGGTACAGTGAATAAACCGCTATTCACATTATATATAAAAAATAGTAAATCAATCTTTTTAAAATTTTGTATTGCATAAGTTTTTTTAGTTGGTTAGCTGGTCAGAAAGCTTCAACCTGTATTACTAAATGAATCCACTACATGGAGCACCTCTGCAGTATAATACAGACACTGCTGAATTAGTCAAAGTTAAGTTCTTCAGCTTATGATACTCCTGGAAATGTCTTCATTTTTTCTGATGATATTTCATTTAGACCGCTCTCTTTTTTTCCCCACGGGAGGACTAACTCATGCATCCTCTTTGACACAGGGGTTTTGCCTATATTTAGTCACACGAAATATATCCCTGTGATCTGAAAAGTTTTCTCTTTCCCCTTCCATTTAACAGCTTGCATCCAAGAGTAAGATACATGAGCTAACACAATCAATTATTAAGCAAAACACTAGCTCACTGCAATAATTAATTAATGAAACTAGCGCGCAAGATTTGTTAATTACTTTACCAAGCCATTGGTAAGACAAGCGGGCAACAGTGTGGAGTAGTGGTTAGGGGCTCTGGACACTTGACTGGAGGGTTGTGGGTTCAATCCCAGGTGGGGGACACTGCTGCTGTACCCTTGAGCAAGGTACTTTACCTAGATTGCTCCAGTAAAAACCCAACTGTATAAATGGGGAATTGTATATAAAAATAATGTGTAAAAAAATAATGTAATTGTATGTAAAAATAATGTGATATCTTGTAACAATTGTAAGTTGCCCTGGATAAGGGCGTCTGCTAATAAATAAATAATGATTGATACCGGCTCAAACAATTGATGTTTCATGCTTTTGAAGAAACTGCTGTGTATAGAGTTTCTTGAAATGCATTGCCCTTCTCATTTCAGAGCAATATATCAGCATTAGTCTACAGTACAGTATAGCCATGCTATGCCAAAAGTTAGCGTGTCACCAGCTCCTAATATGATAGAAGAGCAGCTGAACTGAGATGGAAGAGTATCACATGAAAGAGTAAATCATTTGAATTGCTTTGTATACGTTTCCCGGTTTTATAGTGTGTGTGCAGTAATTCTGAATCTGCCTTTACCCAGCTTTGCACTTGCTCTGAGTTTGTTTGGTGAATCCCAAGTGCCAGGACTTAACAGCCTTCCTCATTTCATTTAAGTCATGTGACAATGTGACCTTTCAACTCTGCCACCTACTCCCTCTTTGTTTAAATACAGTTTACACTGTATTGTCTTATATTCAAACCTAACAGTTCCTGTTTTTTTGCAGTAAAACCTTTATATAAACTAAACATTTATATGCTTTAGTTAATTGATATTGTAATGTCTAAAATACTTTTTGTTTAGTTGGAGACAGAAACTGAACTAATTTTTAAATTGATCAAATTAAACTAAAACCATCTCAAATGTGTCTTAACAATTTGTCTACAACATTGTCAGTGTCAGGCATCTGTTATAATAAACCTTTAATATAAAATCCTGTCTTCTGTTATCCGAAAAGTATTTAATTTGTTAATATTAACGAGATTGCTCATTATAAAGAGCATCTTGGCTTTTAAATTGCTGACCAGCAGAAAGAGGCCTTCCATGCAAAAGGATCTAATGACTTACAGCACAAAAGGGACGTCTGTGACAGTATGATATAACTATCAACTCTGCCAGCCCCACCTACTCTCTCTATGTATATGATATAACTATCAACTCTGCCAGCCCCACCTACTCTCTCTATGTATATGATATAACTATCAACTCTGCCAGCCCCACCTACTCTGTCTATGTATATGATATAACTATCAACTCTGCCAGCCCCACCTACTCTCTCTATGTATATGATATAACTATCAACTCTGCCAGCCCCACCTACTCTCTCTATGTATATGATATAACTATCAACTCTGCCAGCCCCACCTACTCTCTCTATGTATATGATATAACTATCAACTCTGCCAGCCCCACCTACTCTCTATGTATATGATATAACTATCAACTCTGCCAGCCCCACCTACTCTCTTTGTATATGATATAACTATCAACTCTGCCAGCCCCACCTACTCTCTCTATGTATATGATATAACTATCAACTCTGCCAGCCCCACCTACTCTGTCTATGTATATGATATAACTATCAACTCTGCCAGCCCCACCTACTCTCTCTATGTATATGATATAACTATCAACTCTGCCAGCCCCACCTACTCTCTCTTTGTATATGATATAACTATCAACTCTGCCAGCCCCACCTACTCTCTCTATGTATATGATATAACTATCAACTCTGTCAGCCCCACCTACTCTCTCTATGTATATGATATAACTATCAACTCTGCCAGCCCCACCTACTCTCTCTATGTATATGATATAACTATCAGCTCTGCCAGCCCCACCTACTCTCTCTTTGTCTGTTTGTATATGATATAACTGTCAGCTCTGCCAGCCGCACCTACTCTCTCTTTGTCTGTTTGTATATGATATAACTGTCAGCTCTGCCAGCCGCACCTACTCTCTCTTTGTCTGTTTGTATATGATATAACTGTCAGCTCTGCCAGCCGCACCTACTCTCTCTTTGTCTGTTTGTATATGATATAACTGTCAATTCTGCCAGCCCCACCTACTCTATCTTTGTATGTATGATATAACTGTCAACTCTGCACGGTATGGCTCACAAGACCTCAGGGTTGATGACTCTGTTCCTTCAGGAGTCCTGCAGAGGAAGCGCAACAGAAGACTGGGCAAGTATAACAGGTTATGGTCTCAGGCGATATTTCACTTTAATATGTTTCCATACTATCTGTTTCTTTGTCCCCAGACAGAAGTCCTAATTGTTGGCAGAACATGTTTTTGCTTAAATAAACAGTGGTTTTATTCTGCTGAGTTGGTGCAATTATTTCTGTCTGCAGTGTCAATTTTATTGCAGGTAAAATATCACAGTCTTTGCAGGGAGTTATGCAGGCTCTTACAGTCAGCCTTTCAACACGATATAAAAGGATAATACTTCTCTGAACGTAGGCAGAGTACAATGTATCTTTTAAATTAAATACAACTAATAAGGCCTTTTGCAAATATGAACTAAACACAAGCAATGTGCTGCTCCATGCAGTTTAAAACAAACACTAGGCCCGATTGTTTACATATGCAGCAGGAAGTCCAGTGCTGCCGAGTCTGAGTAACACAGTCCATGAATGAAACAGTCTTTGTTCCACTAAGGTGAAGACACGGTAAGTACACTCGCACCTTTTGTTTATACACAGTATATTTTAAATAACTCAAATGATAAAAGATCGTTGTACTCACACTAGCTCTGTGTTGTTCTCTGCATTCCAGTTGGATCCACTGATGTTTCTTCTGTCTCTTAGTGTTTGACTCCACACACTAGGAATACCAAGCAGACTTAAAAAAGATTTACTTTCAAACACAATCTTCTCTGTCCCTTTACTTGGAGGTTGAAGATGAAACAAGTTCCTTTGGTAAGTATCATTTCGGTCGGTACAGCACAAACTTCCTCCGAGCTTCTACACTTGTCTTTCTGTACTGTTCCCTTTTTATACCTGCCTGCAGGTTAATTGGCTCCTCTACCTTCCTGGTTCTGAATGGCTTATTGGAGTTGTATTTTTTTCTCTTTCTTACTCTATTGTTCTGTGTATGAGATTCATTATCTGAGGATATTTTATCAGGAACCCCACACTACTGATATCCTTTCCTCACCCCCATGGTTTCCACCCCTCACACAAGCCTATGGACAAAGAGTCATAATTCTTACAAAATGCATTCAGTTAAAAAAATATTTTGTGAAATAACTTTTCCAAGTTACACATTTTTACTTAATAATCACATTTCTATTTTATTGATGTGATTTCACCCAATGCTGTACCAAATAGCATAAAAAGTCCAATATTTATCATTCTAATGAATTCCTTAGATTTTAACTCATTTCCTGAATGATAAATTACTTATTTTTTGTGATTTAAAGTAAGGCTTTTAATATACTACATTTTCAATGTTTGTAAATTTATGAGTTCACAAAAATATTGTTTTAATTACAATTACTGTAAATCTCTAGCCAAGACAATGTATTTTAGTTACAAACTGAATCATCTCCATCGTCCATCAGATCTGCCATCTCAATTTACTCAATTTTTGATCAGATTTTGTATATAATACACATTCGGCAGAAATCAAGTCTGTCTTTAGGAATTTATTGCCTCAAGGGTGAAACATATTGTTTGAAGCTTGGTACTTAGATCTGATAAAGATCTGCATTTGTTTAAAAGTTTAAGCCTGGCTGACCAACACAGCAGGGATTCTCTCTAACAAATATTTCTCTGGTACTAGATGAGAGATTGTCAAGATCATGTGTCAGAGTCGCTTTAGAAAGAAATTCAATGAGCATATTTTCTTTTAAACAAATATAAATTGTACTTTTACATCACACAAGACAAAACTCTTCTTGACATCTCAGAACTGAGTCCGAAATATAAATGGCATTTTATGTTCACAACAGCCTTTCTATATTTGAATATACATTTGATTATGACCTTGAACAAAAAATATACTTATGAACAGAGAAAATTATGAATGTAATAATATATTCCCACATTGTCCTCTCAACCAATTGATTTGATTTAAACACAGCATGGAAGAATGACCTGGAGATAAGTATTCAATTTCCTTCAGTCAATTTACTTAAGACTTCTCCATATAGGTGACCAATATATTTCATAATATCTAATCTATTTGTTCCTGGACTGGACCCAAAATGTAATAAATAATAACTGAGGCCATACAATTTATCATGAGACTGTTAACTAAATGACCACGAGCCAACAGAGAAAAGAGAACAGGAGTCCATCATGGTTTATTCTAATAAACCTAACAGTTCCACACTGCCAGCGTATGTTTACAAATGCACTGTATACAACATTGATATACATTTAGATTTCAAGACCATGCCACTAACATACTTTACATGAAATATTTTCTAAACAAGGCAAAATAGAAAGGCAGACAAAAGTCAAGCACATCCTATCAACTTAATTTGCTAAATGTAAATAAATGACCAACAAAATATTAAAATACGATTCATATAGTATTACACTAGGTTAATGAAAGTTCTCTGTTTCATTGCCTTATTTTCTGTTACGTATACACTTCCCAGGTGTTTAGAATGGAGCTTCTCAGGTCCTGCTGTGTTCAAACGGCAGCCAGTGAAACACATGACTACACCGGTTACGTGATGCTTTATTTAATGATGTTTGGGAAACATCCACTAAGTAAAGGCCAATCAACTCCCGGGTGTCTTGGTTCATTATTGACACTCCAGCGATGTACTACTCGTTAACCAAGTGCCAGCACTGTAAATGAAGACACATCCTGCATTACCCAAGGAGTTTGAGACAAATACTGAAAAAAAGTATGCTGAATGATGTGTAGAGATGTTTTTATGTATGATTTACTTTGCTGTTTTCCAGGTTGTTCTCGTTCAAATAGACACATACAGTTGTTAAAACATGCCTATACATTGCAATATGAAATATTAAAATCAAGTCAAATATCAAACGAAGAGTGGGGAGTATCTACAAACATCACTGAGTTATTCTTTTAAAGGAATTTGTTTAACACTTCAGGAGTTAGAGCTGTCTTAGCTATTTACCAACCCTAGATTAAATGTTTAAGACCCTTAAATTCTGCCATTCAGTAGTCCGGAGGTTACTGTATTGTTGTCTACTTTGTGGCTGGGGCCTGATCTGATCCCACTACAGTCAAAGCTGCTGCCGGGCTGCTGTAAAATGTAATGTGTGAGGCTGACATTCCATAGGGAGATGCCAGGCTCTAGAATAGCTGCCCCTGCTCCCTGTCAGCTCTTAAACACCATGGCCAGTAAAGTGACCTTATAGTTATCACTGACCACACACAACAGAAAGACAAACTCATCTACTCTATATACAGTGGCTCTCAAAAGTATTCACCCCCCTTGGATTTTTCCACATTTTATTGTGTTACAACATGGAATCAAAATGGATTTAATTAGGAGTTTTTGCCACTGATCAACACAAAAAAGTCCATAATGTCAAAGTGAAAAATAAAATCTACAAATTGTTCTAAATTAATTACAAATATAGGAGTTACACTGGCCATGACATTAGAGTGTGTGCTACCTACTGGTGCAAGTGAAAAATAATAACTTAATAACATGACGTTTTAAAAATGTATAGCGTGATGCAAAACTTTTGACCAAAGTTTTTTTGGGGTGGGAATGGTAAACGTGCACTTTAGAATACATTGCTTTCAGAGAATTTAATCGACTCTATATCAACATGTTGTAGATTATATTGCACTGAGTGATAAATGCCCTTACTATATTTTGTTCTACTTTATTTTAAAAGTGATACCAAGAAACAAAGCCAGAAGTCCTGACAGTGAGGCAGCAGAGAGATAGAGAGAAAACAAGAGCAAGCAAAAGGCAGCTGAGCAGTGAGAGAGAAAATAATACCACGGGAAGTAGTAGAGTGAGGCAGCAGTAACAACAGATATAGCTTCAACAACAGAGAAATAGACAGTCTGTGACTGTCACCAGACGCCACAGTGACTGAGACAGCACATAAACAGCAACCACAATGGCAAAAAGAGAGATATTTTCAGCAATAAATCAAGGGTCACTGCAAGTGACAGTCGAAGTGAAGATGTGTAAGCAGCAGCACTGGGGCATATGTAGGGTTAGTAGCTTCTGATCTTGATGGGGAAGGTAGTGCCCCCTTGCAAAAACAAACCCAAAGGAGTTTTCAAACTTCATGGCTAAAATCATTTCCATGGTTCAAATACAACAAGGAAAAATATCTGATGTTTTGTGTGAACTGTCAGACTGCAGATTCTCACATTGCAGGAAAAAGTGAGTTCATAACAGGAAATGGACATTAATAAAAACAGACATTCCGGAGGCACTCAGTCAGCAAAAAACTTCAAAACACCAATAGTTAGGGCAATGTCCCTTGACAGTGAGAAACATGATGAGAAAATTGTGCATGATCTGAAGATCCAATTTAATACTGCATATTAATTATATTGCAAAACAGGAAGCTTCCTTTTACAAAATTTCAGTCAGATATTGCTTATGAAAAAGAATGGTCTGGATGTATCCAAGACTTATGATAATGATGCACATTGTGCTGAGTTTATTGCTGTTATGGCGGAAGAATTGAGAGAGACAACTCACAGTGATCTGGAAAATCTAAACTGCATTTCAGTGATGCTTGATGGTGGAACAGATGTCTCCTCCACGGAAAATGTAATAGTCTACTGTCTTTATTTAAAACATGGGAAGGCAGAAAAGCATTTGGTAGGTTTAAAAGAGCTGGAGCATGCTCACACACTGGGAGTTTTAAGGGCTGCAAAATAGTTGCTTTCAAATTTAGATACGGACTCGGAAGGTAATGACTGGTGGGCTAGCTTTCAGAATTTGATGCGGATGGAGCAAGTGTAAACATGGGTGCTCAAGGGGTAGGAGCACTTTTGAAAAGGGCACTTAGGGAGAGTATATTGTTTCAATCCACTGTATGCCACACCGACTAGAGCGAGCAATGCTCACTACTCAACACTCAATAGCAATGGTAGGAAAACATACCATTACAGCCCCAAATCCAAAAGAGAGTTCAAAGCTCTAGGAGCTGAGTTGGGAGTCTCAATAAGAAATCCTTCAGCTGTTAAAACCCAACAGTGGCCACCACACATTAATCAGGCCTTTTGGAAGATTGGACAGCCTAGGCCAATTTGCTTTTGTGCATCATCATATGGAGCATCTTGCTACATCCTCAAACAATATCAATCAATCAACCAATTTTTATTTTATATAGATGTTAAAGGGAGAGCAACGCACACCAGCCAAGAAATGGAAAAAATTGTATTTGTTGGTTTTAGTCCCTTCTTGTATGATCGTTTTTCAGTTTTGTCCCAGCTCAGCCTGACACTGCAAAAAATTGTGCCACTGCCACTCTCAGGACTTGTATCTCTTTGATACAGAGCATGGAAGTCAAACCCCTTAGTAATAGCAGCATACAGAATATTTTCACCATTTATAAACACAGATATACACAGAACAGACATCCAGTGTAGCACAACAAAGTCAAAGGAAAAATCCACAAAGCCTCAGACTCACTAACATCCAGTTCCAGGGTATAAAATTCAAATTACACATTTAATAGACTTACACATTAAATTACACATTTAATAAACCAAACTATAGCTATAACCCGGCAGGAAATGGACACATGATTTGAGATCTCATATTCGACTCAGAACAGCATGCAGATGGTCCCTCAAAAGCAATACACTGCTTTTCTGTCTCTTGCCATGATGCTTGGCCTGAATCTTCCTTTAGCTGGGTTTAAGAAATGTCTCAGTTTCCATGGCTCACAGTTAGGAGGTCTGTTTAACTTGAACTTCCCTGATCATTTCATTTCAGCAGATCTGGGTCACAGGATGTTACTGCATCCCCAGATATCATGTTCTTCCAGATAACACTGGGGTTCTTGAGACCTCTTTAACAATTGAAGTGCACATGATGTATGGGATTACTTTGTAAGCTGCAATTAGATTAAGTATTTGTCAGAGCCATACCTTGTAGAAGAAACTAGTTTTTAGTTTCTGAGCTAAACTTTGTACCCAGGTTTTTTAAACCAGAAAACAATTCTCCCAAGGAAATGACATTCCAGCTGAAAAGATTCTCTCAGTTTTCCCAAGCTTGTGTGTCACCCAGAACACATGGCAAAAGATCTGTGGGCGTGAGAGAAACCAACTGCAGATGAGAGCTCCTCTAACAGCTCTACTGGGTGTTCAGCATCGGGACTGGAAAACTTTCACAATTACTCAATAGCCTATTGGGAACCTTATCTTTCCTAAATAAAGTTATCAGAAGGGGTCTGTTTTGTGTCACTAGTTTAGTTGACTGTGTGCACTATTTTATTCAGAAAGGGTCTCATTATCAGTGTTGCTCCAATCTTACCTCTGCACATTTAGTGCCTTTTGGTCAAGTCTGCTTTCCATATGCAAAGATGCAGATTGCAGATTGATAACCCTAACCCTAACCCTAACCCTAACCCTAATCCTCACCCTAACCCTAACCCTAACCCTAACCCTAACCCTAACCCTCACCCTAACCCTAACCCTATCCCTAACCCTAACCCTAACCCTAACCCTAACCCTAACCCTAACCCATTCAATACTTCATAGTTGCATTTCATTATTTTTGGACAGCTGTATTTCTTTTTCTTATTTTTTTTCTGCAGTAGACAGACTGGCCCACATTAACACAAAACTGATGGGGAGGAAGGAGAAAGTGAAACTTGAGAGATTAACACCACAACCCGACACAAGATAAACTGTAGTTAGTTTGATGCCTGTTCATCAAGAACAGGACACGTCTCACCTGCATTTACAGGAAGCACCTGCATTTACAGGAAGCACCTGCAGAATGTGGTACTGATACACTCTCTGTGCTGGTAGCACTATTATTATATTCATTATGAATGTGTTTTGAAGTTATGAATAATCTAAAGTTGTAACTGCATGTAATTTGTACAGCAATATTTAACCGTGCTGTAGGATTGGGAGTGCCTGTGTATTATATTCTCTTATACAAGTTTACCGTAGTAAAAGCATAACAAAGTGTAATAAAGCATACTGAAAATACGGTAAAGCATAGGCAAGCATTGTAAAGAATAGCGAGGAAGGTAAGGCATATTAATAAACAAGGAAAACCAGGGTAAACTATGGTAAATGTATAGTATAGTACAGTATAGCCATGGGGAAAGCATGGTACAACTGCAACAATACAGAGCACAATACCATGGTAAACTTTTCTAAGGGTTGACTCACATAGCATATAAACAGAGCTCTTTGTAGCCTCGGTCAGTTTACTTACTCGTAAGGTGTTTCTGTTATACACAGTATTTGCCATCCTACAAACCTACTTTTCATAATACTTGATAAACATCCGTAGCCTAATCAGCCTTATCTCACTAGGCGTTGGCTAACCCACAAAGTGTCAACATTAACACTGTTATGACATAAACCCATATTGAGCAACAGGTACTTAATTCCTGTACTTAATAACCATTTCAGCACAGGTGTGTATTAATAATAATAATAATAATAATAATAATAATAATAATAATAATAATAATAATAATGACATATATTCGGTTCATAAGTAAAAGAATAAGCAATGTTGAGTGTTACACTGCTGTTACGGATACTGCCCCCTGGTGGTGAGATGAGATGAGGTTAAAAGCTCTAAGGCAGGGGTGGCCAAACCTGGCTCTTCCACTCCTGCAGGGTCTTTGTTCCAACTTTGAACCAATGAAAGCACCATCCAGACTCTGAGGTAGTTCATGATCTCATTTCACCTGTTAAACCTGGAGTGGAATGCCCTCCAGGACTGATTGGCCACCCCTGCTCTAAAGCCACGAATGCAGATCAGCCCGGCTCTTTTGCACAGTAGTTTAGACGCTTGCTTGTGGTTCACTCCCAGCCTCTGCCCTGTAACACATACAATAATTAAAATAACAGTAAACTAGCAGTAAATGTGCTACTCCTAACTCCTGCAAATAAGTTATCTCTTGCTTGTTTGTTAATGTGTTCTATTCCTCTCAGCAAATTGGACATTCCCTTTGTGCAAACCATACTTGAGGGTGTCACATATATATATAAAAACCTTTAAGTGATCTCTTTAAAAACAAGACATATGAATAAAGTAATGCATATTCTTAATAGTGGCTAATTATGTTTATTTTAGTGTATCTTGGTGTTATTACATTTAAAGCTGCCAAAAGGAGAGATGTCCTTGAGAATGAAGTGTTGAGCGGATTTGTTAGTTGGTTTCGTTGAAATATAGGTCAATGGCTCTAGGAACACTGGAGTGCTGATAAGCTCTGGGAAGTAAAGGAAGTGTTCAGCTTCCTCTGGTTACACAGTACACATGCAGTAGCGTGGGTAGTGCTGAGATTTTCCCTGTAGTATTTCTTTTTATCAACAGTAGAGGAGGCAGCTTCAGGTACAGAGATTGCAACCCATTGAAAAGACCTTAGCTGTTTAGCTCTCGATTTGTGAAAATATATTTTTTCTATTCACAAGAGAGGCGTGAATTACAGACTACAGTAAACTCTCATCCATGTCTACGGGTCCAGTTAGGGGACCCCTTGCACCTAACATTATTCAGTAATAAAATGAGACCAAACTTTTGTCTAAAAGTCATCAGAGTTTCCAGATCATATTAAACAACCTGCAGTGCAGTGCATTGCACAGTCCCTATGCATTGTACAGCAGCTATGCATTGTACAGCAGCTATGCATTGTACAGTCCCTATGCATTGTACAGTCCCTATGTATTGTACAGTCCCTATGCATTGTACAGTCCTTATGCATTGTACAGTCCCTATGCATTGTACAGCAGCTATGCATTGTACAGTCCCTAGGTATTGTACAGTCCCTATGCATTGTACAGTCCTTATGCATTGTACAGTCCTTATGCATTGTACAGCAGCTATGCATTGTACAGTCCCTATGCATTGTACAGCAGCTATGCATTGTACAGTCCCTATGTATTGAACAGTCCCTATGCATTGTACAGTCCTTATGCATTGTACAGTCCCTATGCATTGTACAGCAGCTATGCATTGTACAGCAGCTATGCATTGTACAGTCCCTATGCATTGTACAGTCCCTATGTATTGTACAGTCCCTATGCATTGTACAGTCCTTATGCATTGTACAGTCCCTATGCATTGTACAGCAGCTATGCATTGTACAGTCCCTATGTATTGTACAGTCCCTATGCATTGTACAGTCCTTATGCATTGTACAGTCCATTTGCATTGTACAGCAGCTATGCGTTGTACAGCAGCTATGCATTGTACAGTCCCTATGTATTTAACAGTCCCTATGCATTGTACAGCAGCTATGCATTGTACAGTCCCTATGCATTGTACAGTCCCTATGCATTGTACAATCCCTATGCATTGTACAGTCCTTATGCATTGTACAGTCCCTATGCATTGTGAAGCTGTTGAGGTGTAGAGGAACAGCCAGTTGTTTCCTACTGTACTCATTTTTATATGTGGGCAGAGAGGATGTGGAGCTTCACAAACATCAAGTAGGCCAAGATACAGAGAGCTGAGAGTATTTTTAAGTAAAGCTTATATAAGAAACCATTGGCTAGTGCCTTCTTCAGTGGATCTTCTATTTGAAAAATCAAGCAGTATGGTGTAGCATTCATTCAAGCCATAATAAAAAGCTTTGTTTTTAACTTTGTTTTTCAATAGTAAATAATACCGAAAGGAAATGACCCATGGCACTATTCAAGATCGGAGTGGATGGCACGCTATTGAATTTGCTATTTTAACCAAATTTGGGCCAAATGAAATTTTTCACTTAGGGATCTTGGAAAATGAACAGCTATAGCCATGCTGTAGTTAGAGAATGAACAGCTATAGCCATGCTGTAGTTACAGAATGAACAGCTATAGCCATGCTGTAGTTAGAGAATGAACAGCTATAGCCATGCTGTAGTTACAGAATGAACAGCTATAGCCATGCTGTAGTTAGAGAATGAACAGCTATAGCCATGCTGTAGTTAGAGAATGAACAGCTATAGCCATGCTGTAGTTAGAGAATGAACAGCTATAGCCATGCTGTAGTTACAGAATGAACAGCTATAGTTATAAGTCTTTTAAGGTCACAGTGACACAAGTAAAGAAGACAATTACACTGAAATGTACAGCGCTCCTTATAACAGAAAAGGGGGTTCTCAAAATAAGCAAAGCGTGTTTATATGCAGCTATTTCATAACTAAACATGATGGGATTCTTGTTATAATTTCTCTTGCACATGCAGCACATGGTAGGAGCAAAGATTCACTTGAAACTATAGGCACTGGAACCACAGGAGGGGGTACACACCTTTTCATATACATTTACAGTAGCCCTTTTTCTACTTACTGTCTTACTACCACATGCCACAGGCTCTATGCATGCATCAGGGGCTGTTGGCATTCTTGTCTATACTATATCCAGGCTGGTGGTGGCTTCTGATCAGACCTGAGATACAGATGCTGGTCTGTGTCACATTGGCACAAAGGCTAAATACATTCCCTTGCTGACAAGATAGATAGGTATGTGACCATTTTGACTGAAATTTCTGTGCCAAAAAATGCAAATTCAAAAGTGCTTTCCACTTCTGACTTGAAGAGTACCTTAGTGCAGTGGTTTTATTTTATTACAGCGCACATCTTAACCTAGGCTCTACCGGATAACGGGCGGATACTTTATTTGGGTTTTATTGGCTGTTTTGATGGGATTGCCAATAATACTGCATGCAACAAAGAATTGCATGCAGTACTCCTAGCAATCCCGCCCTCTGTCAGAACAGGTTAAAGAAGCGCTGGACAAGGGCAATGATGTTTCAGATATCAAAGTGGATATGAGATCGGCAGCGATTAAGCCAATTTGCTTGAAAACATTAAAAATAGCCCGGCATTTCCATCAATGGATTTAAAAATGTGGAATTGATGATGCGATCAGAAACCATAAACCGCCTGCTAGTAGTAGGACTGTTCTTTTATGTTAAACATTTTGTGTGTTTTTTAGAAGGGTTTAATTAAGTAACAGCCAAAATTGTTTGTGTCAGACTTGTTGAAAGTCTGTAACAAAATGGTTGATTGTTATTGTCGATACGGTGTAGATACGACTATTAATGCAGGCATTGTGCAGGTATCGCAAAGTCCAGGAACAAAACAAAACGTTAAAACGTTTTGACTGTATAAAACGGAGCTGATTTTGCCAGTGCTTGCTTGTCTATTAACCAGTTTGAAATGAGTTCGGAGCAAATTAAAGCATTTTTGTTTCGGCTTTATTGTTAAAGTTTCACACGTGGCAATACTGCCATACAATTACTGCATGGTAGTACTGTCATCGTACCACTGTGCTATGTTGTGAACCATAGTTTTAAAACGGAGAGATAGCAAATGCTTGTTAATGAAAAGGGCTTGTAACCAGGAGGTCCCCGGTTCAAATCCCACTTCAGCCACTGACTCATTGTGTGACCCTGAGCAAGTCACTTAACCTCCTTGTGTTCCGTCTTTCGGGTGAGATGTAATTGTAAGTGACTCTGCAGCTGATGCATAGTTCACACACCCTAGTCTCTGTAAGTCGCCTTGGATAAAGGTGTCTGCTAAATAAACAAATAATAATAATAATAATAATAATAATAATAATAATAATAATAATAATAATAATAATAACTGGAAGGATAGTATCTGTGTTTTAAGTTGCTCAGAACTGGTTTAAAGGCTAGTATAGGGTAGTAAAAATAGAGTAATCCAAGTGTTTGTGGTTAGTGGGTAAGTGTGGGATGTTGGCAGTGTGTGACTGGCTGTATGTTAATAAATGATTGTTTGCTTCCAGTATAATTAGAAACTACATCATCCTTTGTGATTATCAGTGCTGTTGAGGGTAACCCAGTTTATATATATATATATATATATATATATATATACATATATTATTTTACGTATCTTTTATATACATTGTCTTTTATTTTCTTATTCTTTTACAATATTTTTGTAATTACTGCTTTTTGTAAGTCTGTGTGAAGCGCTTTGAACCTCTTGGTATGAAAGGTGCTCAATAAATAAAGTTGTTTATTATTATTATTATTATTATTATTATTATTATTATTATTATTATTATTACTGTAATGATGGTCATGGGGTGTTGAGTTGGGGATACATCTATAATGAGTTCTTTTATGCATGACCCCTCCCATGTGTATGATGCGTATGACCCTCCCATGTGTATGATGCGTATGACCCCTCCCATGTGTATGATGCGATGACCCTCCCATGTGTATGATGCGTATGACCCTCCCATGTGTATGATGCGATGACCCCTCCCATGTGTATGACCCTCCCATGTGTATGATGCGATGACTCCTCCCATGTATGATGCGTATGACCCTCCCATGTGTATGATGCGATGACCCTCCCATGTGTATGATGCATGACCCTCCCATGTGTATGATGCGTATGACCCTCCCATGTGATGATGCGATGACCCTCCCATGTGATGATGCGATGACCCTCCCATGTGTATGATGCGATGACCCTCCCATGTGATGATGCGTATGACCCTCCCATGTGTATGATGTGTATGACCCCTCCCATGTGTATGATGCGTATGACCCCTCCCATGTGTATGATGCATTTGACCAACATGCCCTTTTGTTTTGAAAAAGTGTTTTGTTTAAATCTTATTTATTTAATAAAGCACTGAGCGCCGTAGCGTCTCAGTTTGCCCAGCCAGTACTACTGTGGTTTCATTTCCCTGGTCTGACGTCACCCTACAGCCATCCAACTCACAACGAGTATTTAATAAATAAATACCACAACATTGTGTAACGGGCAGTGTTGTGTGATACACTGCCGTTACAGATTCGGTCCCCAGCTGCTGAGGTTAAAGCTATGAATGCAGACGAGCCCAGCTTTCGCATTGAGGTTAAGACACTCTTATCTGTCATGCACTTCCATTCGTTACATACTGTCTCAAATATCCTGTTTTGAAAGAGACACATGATATCGGTTTCTGCTAAAGAAAGTTCTGTTTCCTTGCTTTCCTCTCAGGACATTTTCATTTCCTGCTGTAGGTCAATTTACCGCAGCAGGGTCAAAAGCATGTTGCTGACTGCAAAGCATTTGGGTCAATAGGGGATGCAGCTGGTTAATGACAGGAAAGAACGTTTACATAGGGATCAGTTTCATTCTAAAAGTGAAACGAGCAGCAAGTGCAACAAGTTTTACAATTAAAACACATGTTTGCTCTAGCATGTTTCCTCAAAACTGCAAATGTGAATATAAAAAAAATGTAACAGGACATGACCTTTGACAATACCTAAAAGCATGGCTTGCAAACAGAGATTTTTTTAACCAAGTGTAGTACCACTCGGGTACTGAGCAGTGCTTATATCCTGTTGTCTCGTCCACAGGTCTCTGTACTGCCTGTAGTGTGCCATGCCTCACCTGACATGCCCTGTTACACAAAACACTGCTTTCCTTACCATCATCTTCATGTTTCTCCAGCCGTAGAGCTATATGAGTAATGTCATTTTGGAGGTCTGCTGTTGAAGCTGGAGGTTCAGAAATGCAACACGAGGGGTTGATTCCCCTGCCACTGTACAAACACCTGGAATAAAAGCATATTCCAGAAAACAGAAGAGTCTTTCCTTCACAGAATTAGGCTCTGCGCCAAGAAGGTAGAGCTTATTTTATTTATTAAAGAGTTTTGAATGCATGTCGCTGTTCTTGCTGCTGATAAAAGAAACCAACAACAATCTGTTTTATTCATATCAAGTCTTTTTAATCAATCTTCAAATTCAAACTTTGTGAGAAAGGGTCAATGATACTGCTTAGAGGCACAAATTAATAACCTTGTTTTGTAAAGTATTTGTGCTGACATTATTAAAGTACATTTTATTGCATACATTATCATCTTTGCTTGACTAATAAGTGGCTTTTGCATAAAAGTGACATCAAACTCATAGAATTAGTATAAATTGCATATTCTGTAGACTCAAGTAAACATTCTTGATTTTTGGTCAGATTCATTGACTCTAAACAGCCCTTAATCACATACGGTAGAACCTCAGAGTTAGGAACACCAAACTTACAAACTGACCGGTCTACCGAACACCCCTTTTTCAACCGGAAGTATGCAGTCACTCACTCATGAGTGCAATGCAACCACATAGGAGCTCCTATAAGCGGCGTGCTGGTCACAGAGAAGGCAAAATTACTGTACCAGCAAATGCATTCAGAAAGGTGAGGCAGATTTCAAAGCAAGTTGGACAATTTTACTAGGAGCATTTAGTTTTAAACAAAGCACAGTTCCTTTTCCATGCCAAAGGAGGCTGAATGACTGAGCAAGCTGCAGGAATGCATTTTGTTTAAAATAAAATAAAAACAAGCGCTACGTTAACCCGGGTTTTCCTGGATGTTTAAATCTGTGTTTTTGCTACAGTTCCAATTTCGATGGTAACCGAAATTTAGCCTTTGTATCATTATCCAGATTGAGGGTGTAGATAGCAGGTGTACACATTTATTAAACCATTGAAAACTCATTTTCAGAGTTACGGACATTTCAGACTTACTTAACAACCTCCAATCCCAAGGTGTTTGCAACTCTGAGGTTCTACTGTGATTATATAAAAAAGAAAAACCTAAAATCATTTAAAATCATAATTAATTAAATCATTATCAAAAATATTTTTTCAAAAGGCATTACCAAGTAGAAATGTAAAAAAGACCTTTTTCTTTAAAAACGGCTACATAAAGGAGACAATAAATATAAAAAAACATTTTAATTGTGATAGTCGAATAACAATACATTCAAATGTTTTTTTTCGTGAGAATTCGGCCAAGATGGCATTTGATAATGTAAAATCCTTTACTGCATACCTTCTCACCAGAGTCCCCAGTGTGCCCTTCAGTAAAGGCACTCTCTTGTGTTAGTGTCAGGTGAGTCATGTCATCGGGTGCCATGTGGTTTGAATCCTGGTCGCGCTGACTTGTAGCTCTTGGCTGGAGGCCCAGATGGAGCACTGCATTGGTCTCTGAATAACACAGCCAACAGGGAGTATATGGGGATTTCCAACTAACATTATTGCAATGCAGTGGTTTTAAAATAACTTTTTAACAATTAGGAAGTGACTCAGTACAAAGTGGGTGCCTCTATTCATCCTCAGTGAGAACTGTTTCCACTTGTAATATTCAGCCAGAATGTGGCTGGGTGTGTTTGTTTTTTTGTTTTTTTTTTATATATGGGAGTTCCATGTCATGATAGTTCTGTTGGCAGCCACTGGCTGACTTGGAAACAGTAGTCTTCTGTTCTAAAAGTTTGTGTATGCTTCATCTTTCCCTCCCCAAACTGTGCGCTCTGATACTGCAGACTAAAGTCATACAGATTATTTCCGGATCTCTCCACACTACCTTCACAAAACCCCTATCTGCTCCTCTCATGTAGCCATTGATCTGCTGTCAAGTGCGCCATGAAGATCTGCTCTGCTTCGTTTATTGTACTCGCACAGTAGTGTATACGGGTTCATTAATCAATCATTATGTGTTTCAAGATGTCTTTCCTCATTCATTATTAAGGTGCAATTCAGTGGGCTTTTTTTTTTAATTTTTTTTTTTAGATTACTTGAATTCTGTTTTCTTTGTATTCATTCACAAGAAACCTTTCTCCCTGTGTAAATTCCTTCAGGACTGTAAGTGCTTCATTATAGAGAACATTGAAGATTCTTCAAAGGAAACTTGATTAACTGGCAATCTGTGACCGTTGCTGTACAGCACACTATGTATTGTCAGACCTTCAATGCAGCTTCGGCACATAAGGAATCCGATATGAAGTAGTACAGCTGTAGCGTCTTCACATTACACTGAAAATACAGTACATTCATACTACTAATATAAAAATATATTATTTACATTCGTTTCAAATGGCTGCAACTCTGATCTTAAAGGTATAGAAATGAAATCACTGAGAAGTTCATTTCTTCTGTTTGCATTGTCAGAGAAATTACATGCAGTGATTGTCATGACTATTGTTTTGATTTACTGCATCAAATCCAGCAGATCTGGGAGCCTGTGAACACCTGCCTGACCTTTAAAGGGAATCATTAGCTCCTAAAACTGCCTAGCTACGGTATACACTGTTCCCCTGGGCAAGGACACTGTATAAGAGCATTCGTTATAGCCAGCAAAGCACAGCAGAGAAGACCTGTTTTTCATTCCTGCAAAGCCCAGTGACAATGTGCAAAAATGATGCAGAGAAAGCCATACATGCAACAAAAGTTTATAAAAAATGAATTTCAATCTGCCCAGAATGTACTTTTTTTTTTTTTAAATCATAATTTATTTATTTCTCCCTAGTTTGTGGCTTTTCCATATTTTAGTGCAATTACTGCAGGCTCTATGAATTATAAATGACAGGCAGAGTTTCAGTGGCTCACATATACATCAGAGATAGAAACTCAAACATGTCCAGCTCCCGGGCCTGGCTTTCACAGCTCCTGTTGTTTAGGTATGCTATAGTAAAGACTGCGCTTATCCCAGTCACAGGCGCCTCAGGAGTTGCTTGTGCACCTACAGGGGGGAAACGTTTTTTAACAGGGTTTTAACTTCTCAAACTCCTGACTCCTGATCATTTGAAATAATAGACTTAAATGGCGGGGATTTTTGAAACTCAACTGAGCGCAGGACTGGGTTTCTAACCCTGAGCATTCACTTCAATGAGCTGCCATTTGATTCCCTACTAATCAAATCTAGTAGAAAAAACAGGCTTTCTTCCATGATAAAGAGAGGGAGCTGGGAATAACAGTCTGATTAGCAATAGGCCACAAAAGACGTGTAGACTTGTTGTGAAATCTAACAATGATGAAACCGGTACAGTAAAAAAAAATGAACATAGCTACAGAGTCATTTACACATCGGAGCTGGCCAGAACAAAGTCATCCATTGTATGCAAGATGCAGAAGTTAAATTGTTACAGAGAAATTTCAAAGATTTTTGCATTATTTCTAAAACTGTCATTTTTAGAGATTACTCTGGCTTTTACCAGTTCTGTAAACAGCACACTTAAAGGCATAAAGGTAACACGATCACGCATATAAAATAATTTCTTAAAAAAATAACTTTGTGTCACAAATTCCCTTCTTGAAGACGTCACAAAAAAGCAAGTTTCATAAAAATATACAATTCCTCTTTGGGAATCTGAATAACATGTTTGCATTGCCACCAAAATGCACATCACTTGGTCAAGTTTACCCAATGCACTTGTTTTTCTTCAATTTTCTCTTCCAAACATTTGAGTAGAACGGGTCTACCTGAGGATCAAACTTGTTCGCAAAACCAATGGCCAAAATTAATGAGCCAGTGAAGTTCTGCTGCCCGTAGATACAGACGCCTGAATGTGGCTTCCAGTGCAGGGAGGGTAATGGTGCCCTCAAGGTAGCTCCA
>JAGXEW010001239.1:0-25208 GCA_030684275.1 Acipenser oxyrinchus oxyrinchus | reverse complement strand
CTATCTATCTACTTTTTCTGTCTGTTGGTGCATGCTGGGAGTGTGAGGGGTGTGTGCTGCTGCAGGAGGGGTTGTGGAGAGAGTAGGTGAGTGATTGCCTTTGTGCTATGTGTTTTTTCTTTTTTTTTGGGATATAAGTGTTATTTAGGTTCTTTTATTTTGGGTGTTTTCAAAAATTTAGCTGACTTTGTCAGCTTGAATAGGCCAGTATGGCCAGTTCCGGGGGAGGGAAGCTCCCACAAACTTTTCTTTTGAAAAGTTAAGCCGTCATGGAGTAAAAATCATAACGGAGGGGTTTGTGTCATTGGAACAATGTGTTTTGGCGTTAGGTGAAGTTGTGGGATGCGAGAATATCAAATCTGCATCTCGAATGAATGGTTCAATTGTTGCTTTTCTGAATGAAATCAATCTCGTTACTAAAGCTGTTGAGACGGGAATTGTGGTAAATGAGACATTTATTACCGTGTTACCTCTGGTTTTACCATCCAGAAAAGTAATCCTTTCAAATGTTCCCCTTTTCTAAAGAATGACGTGTTAGAGAATGCACTCTCTAGACACGGGAAAATTGTTTCGAGTCCGAAGAGAATCCCCTTGGGGTGTAAATCTCTGAAGCTGAAACACATCGTTTCTTTCCAGAGGCAAGTTAATATGATTCTAAATGACATGAGTCAGGAGTTAAACGTAGCCCTCAAATTTAAAATAGAGGAGAATAGTTATATTATCTTTGCGACTACAGATGTCATGAAGTGTTTTGGTTGTGGGAAAGAGGGGCATGTTGTTAAAAACTGTCCCGAAAATGAGGCTAGCACGGCGGAACAGGACAGGGGAAAAAGAGTGAGCATAAGGAAACAGAGAGGAGAGAGAAGGGGAAAGAATTTGGGAACGGCTCTAATAATTCTGCAGATGCAGGTAATGAAAGTAGCCGACAGACAGAAACTCAGGGGTTGAGAGACTGGATCAAGAAGCTAGTACTGAGGTGAACGTAGGAGAGCTGGCAGTGACTGGAAAACAGAGCAGAGAGAAGGCAACTACTAGCTGAAAATCCGTCAGCTCTTGCTGCAGGCAGCGCTGTGGAAGCAACAAACAGCGTTGAAAACCGTCAGCTCTTGATGTAGACAGCGCTGTGGAAGCAGGTTGCAGTAAAAATACAGAATACGTCTGAGTCTGTAGAGCTCAAACAGACTGAGAGTATTGTTAAATCTGTAGAGGTCAAACAAACAGAGAGTGTGGTTGAGGCAGTAGAGTTCATTTCAACAGCAGGGGAAGAAAGTAAAATAAATTCAGGATTAGAAAAAATGGATGTAGAAACGGAAAAGTTTAAGTTCAAAACTCCGAAAAAGAAAAGACAGAGGAAACGGGCAGATGATGAAACTGCAAAGAAAAGAGCTAATGTTACTGAGGAAAGTGTAGCGGAGCCTGGGAAGAGTAAAACAACAGTGCCGTGGAGTGTTAGAGTTGCCAGCAAAACTCCCGAAGAGAGCTCAGAGATAGACAGTGAAGAGGAGGCAAGTCTGACTGACTGTTCCCAAACATCAGACTTGGCTCTCTGGAACTGGCTACAGTGTCAGTAACATAAAAGATTTTTGGAAATCACGAAGGGTAGAAGAGGGGTCAATATTGAAGACCATTTCCCAAATATCTCTTTGTTTTTATTAGCGCACGTTTTACCTCACAGAAAGCGCCAGGCTCCGACCTCACTGAACAAGAGCGTTGGCGTTTGAAAACCTGATCGCTAGAGTCAGTAAACAGTTAAAAAAAACCTAGTGATTAAATGGATTGGACTTTTACCTTCTTGTCAGTGTTTCTGGTTTTTCTTTTCCAGTTTCCTTCCTTCCTTTTCATACTAAAATGAATTCGTTCACAATTGGGTCTTTAAATATTAATGGGTGCAGAGATGAGCTGAAGAGAGCTGCTTTATTTGAATACCTTGTTCAGAAAAAATGTGATGTTGTTTTTACAAGAAACACACACTGATTTTAATAACCAAGTCGATTGGGTTGGTGACTGGAAGGGGACGTGTTTCTTAGTCACGGCTCCAATGTAAGCGCTGGGGTGGCCGTGCTGTTTTCAAAAGGTTTTATTCAGTCTCCCCCTGTTGTTACTGAAGTGGTGAAAGGGAGATTGTTAAAAGTTGACATAAAGATAGGGGAAAACATGTTTGTTTTTATAAACATATATGCCCCGAATGATGGACGAGAGCGGGTCCGGCTTTTTAAGACTTTAGATCAAGTTTTAAATGGCTGCAGTGGCAGAGATAGGGTTGTTTTAGCTGGTGATTTTAATTGCACAGTTAACCACTTGGAGGACCGTAATCATCCTGAGCCACACCTTCAGTCAGCTTCAGAACTTAGTTTGATTTTAAAAAAGCATGACTTGACTGATGTGTGGAAACAATTGAACAATTCAATGAGACAGTATACATGGGTCAAATACTGCAATAATAATGTGTCCTTGGCCAGGTTAGATCGCTTTTATATTTTTAAACAGCATTTTAATCTGGTCACCAAGTGTTTTATTTCTCCAACTGGGTTATCCGATCATTCTCTTTAACTTTAAGTGTAATGGTTCCTTGCAAAAGCCAGGAAAGTCTTACTGGCATTTTAACACTCAGCTTTTAAAAGATACCCATTTTAAAGAATGCATGAGTTTTCTTTGGGAAAGGTGGAGAGAGCAGAAGACTGCTTTTACTTCCCTGGCTGAGTGGTGGGATGTGGGAAGGTGCAGATCAGATTGTTCTCTCAGCAGTACACTATTAATGTCACAAAGAGGATGACTGCGGCTCTGGAAGAGCTGGAGAGGGATATGTTAGAGCTTCAGGGAGCTCTACAGTCCAATCCCAATAGTAGTTCGATTCAAGACCTCAAGAACAAAAACAGCAGATGGCTGAACTGTTGAATGTCAAAATGCAGGGGCGCTGGTGAGGTCCCGAATGCAGCATATAGCTGAGATCGATGCACCCACACAGTTTTTTTGGATTGGAAAAAAGAGAGCAGAGCGGAAAGTCATTCACTGTTTAAAAACTTCGACAGGGGAAGAGCTGAGGGAGCCTGGGGAGATTCGCGACACGCTGTGAAATTCTATTCGAACTGTTCACAATGGAGGTTGGGGAACAGGCTGAAGCGACACAGCGTTTCCTGGAGGCTCTGCCAAGGCTCGCTGAAGAGGAAAAGAAAGCACTTGAGTTTCCCCTAACGTTGCAAGAGCTCTCTGATGCCCTCCAGGGGCTAAAAGGGGAAAACTCCAGGAATGGATGGGCTGCCTGTTGAATTTTTTAAAACTTTTGGTCATTATTGAAGGATGACCTGTATGCAGTTCTAAATGAATGCACGGAGAAAGGAGTGCTGCCTATGAGCTGCAGGAGGGCAGTGATAACACTATTACCCAAGAAAGGGGATTTGTGTAGTATAAAGAACTGGAGACCTGTGTCCTTGTTATGCACAGATTACAAAATAATGTCCAAAGCCCTGGCCAGAAGACTAAGCACTGTTTTGGGTCTTGTTATACACCCTGACCAAACCTACTGTGTGCCCAACCGATGCATCTTTGACAACATTTTTTAATTCGAGACATATTGGCTGCCTCTAAGCTCTTTAGTTTCCCTGCTGGGCTTATCTCTCTTGATCAAGAAAAAGCCTTTGACAGAGTTGACCACAGTTATTTATGGAAGGTATTTGAAGCCTTCGGATTTGGCCCGAGATTTATATCTCAAATACAGTCCCTATACTGTGACATTTTTAGTTTGCTGAAGATCAATGGGGAGCTGAGTGCACCTTTCCCAGTCCGCCGGGTATAAGACAAGGTTGTCCCTCTCAGGAATGCTGTATTCTCTTTCTATTGAGCCGCTTATCAATAGACTTAGACAGGTTTTAACAGGACTCACTATCCCAGGTAGCCCAGCTCAGCCAATTAAGGTCTCCGCTTATGCAGATGATGTTTCTGTTTTTATTCAGAGTCAAGCTGATGTTGACAAATTGTATGAAAGTCAGAAATGTTTTGAAGCAATTTCTTCAGCCAAAATAAACTGGCAAAAAGTGAAGGGTTGTTAATAGGGATTGGAAGGGATGTGGGATCCCAGTTCTGCCAGGTGGCTTGCAGTGGAGTCAAGAGGAGATAAAGTATTTGGGAGTATACTTAGGGAATGAGAGGGCAGTCAGGAAGAACTGGGAGGGGTGTTTGGAGAAAGTAAAAGGGCCTGCAGAAATGGCGTTGGATTTTGCAAAAGATCTCTTACCGGGAAGGGTCTTAATTGTAAATAATTTAGCTGCTTCTATGCTCTGGCATAGGCTTATTTGTATGGAACCTCCGAAAGATCTTTTAAAAGAAATTCAGAGAGAGTTTTTGAGTTTCTTCTGGGACGGATTACATTGGTTGAGGCAGTGTGTGTTGTTTTTACCTCTGGAAGAAGGAGGGCAAGGTTTGATGGACTTGTCTAGTAGACTCAGAGCTTTCAGGCTGCAAACAGTTAAAAACTGCTGTATAGCAGCGAGAAACTTCCCTGGACTGATGTAGCTCAGTTTTACTGCATCAAGCTGGAGGGCTGGGGCTGGACAAACAGCTTTTCCTCCTTGATAGTGCCCTGTTCAACTCGCCCAATCTGCCACCGTTTTACCAGAGTTTGCTTAGGGCTTGGCAGAGTCTGAGGGTTCAAAGAGGTGAGGGAACTCTTGACTTCTATTGGCTGCTAGAGGAACCTGTCATTTTTAATCCTGGGTTTAGAATAAAATTAACAGAGTCTCAGTCGTTTACAAAGTCAATGATGAAAGCTGGGGTTATAAAGCTTCGACACGTTGTGGATGTGAATAGAGCAAAATGGATAAGTCCACAACAGTTGTCCTTAGCTCTGGGTTTACACTCTGCAGAGTAGGTGGCAGGTTACTTTGTCAGATTCAAACAGCCCTGTCTAGAGAGCAGGATGACATTTTGAAAAATGGGTTCTCAGCAAAGAATCAGGCCTTACTTGAGACCCCTTTCCCCTCCTTATTGATTTCCCCATTGGCCCCCTTGAGTGGGGAAGATGAAGGTCGCCTGCTAAAAATGGAAAAGTTGACAGATCTCCCCCTGGCAAATACAGAAGGCAAAAAATTATATGAATTGTGTGTTAAATTGTGTCATGAGAGACAGTTACAAGATCTTCCAGACACACATTGGAGGGAGCGGTTGGAGGTGGGAGAGCAGGCCAGACCGGCCTGGAGGAGCCTGTATAAACCTCCTCTACCCAAGAGATCAGGGGACTTGCAGTGGCGACTCCTGCACACCATCATCGCTGTCAATGCTTACCTGTGCATCATAGACCCAGGAATAACAGATAAATGTCCCTTTTGTATAGAAAGAGAGACTGTTTTTCATGGTTTTGTTTTCTGTAACCGTTTAGCCCCTTTGTTTGTTCTCATAAGGCGCCTGTTTATTGACCTGGGCTTGGATTTTTCTGAGTGTGTTTTTATCTTTGGTGTAGCTTACACAAAAAAGGAAAAATATGTGTGTCAGCTAGCAAATTTCCTGCTAGGACAAGCCAAGCTCTCTATTTTAAAAACTAGAAAAGCTCATATTGCTGGTGTTGGTGAAACCAATGCAGTTACTGTTTTTAGAATGCTGGTTATCAGTAGGATTAAACTGGATTTTAAATATTACAGTATGGTAAATGATTTGGAAATGTTTTCATCGAATTGGTGTATTGCTGGTGCACTATGTGAGACAGATGGTGGGATTTTAATTATTTATTTGTAAATTGCTGTTGTTGGTTATTTATTAATTTAAAAAAAAAAGTAAATATTTGACTATGTATTAATGTATTCATTTTTATGGTTTTCTTTGTAATGTTAAAGATTTGTGAGTAGTTAATAAAGGTATTTTGAAAAAGTAAAGTATCTATCTATCTATCTATATATATCTATATAATTCTAAACCTGCAGATGGAATATATTTAACAAAACACCTGCATGCACATACTATATGTTTCTAATACCAGTTATAGTTGCTGTTTCTTTCTGCTGTATTTATTACATGTTGCGTGGAAGAGAGAAGACTCTTGCTACTTGAAAAGATACAGTTCACAAAGAAAAGGGAACTGGTAAATCCTGTCAGAAATCAAACATTAACCTGCCTTTACACAGAACCTGCCTCGTTTGTCACCTGACCAAAAATAACAAACACGTGAAGTATTGTTGTTTACATGTGTTTGAAAGATAAATGTGGGCTTTTAGACTGGTCACCAACAGACAATTAACAGTAGGTATTCATCCATTGAGATATTCTTTACACAAGTGTGTGTAAAACGGAAATTAACAATTTGGTTCTCAGGATTAGACACCCTTTCACACTTCTGTAATTTATTGATAAGTGAACATTAAAATCTTGTTTTAAATAATAATAAGATTTTGTGTCCTATTTCCTATTGTGTGGTCAAAGTTTTGTAGTTTAGAATTATTCAACAAGATGTGTTGCTGCATTGAGGGGAAGTTCAGTTTTCTGTGGTGTGAGACTTTAAGGCAGGTTTATTTCCTGCTGACCCAACTCAGTTTCTGGGGTCTTTAGCTGACATAGAAGTTGATAGTAAAATGCGAGAAAAATGACATAACTCATAAAATGATTTCATTTAACAGAACCATTAGTTTGAACTCACTGTTTGAAAAGGTATTCTTCCTACCAGTAAGGTTCTTTATCACCTCTTTTTACATATTGCTTTCCATGGTGACCAAGAGGTTTAGAAGCAAGTACATCATCGGTTTCCTTTCTGGGAAACATGGATTTTCAAAACTGGAAAGCAAATATCTATCTATCTATCTATCTATCTATCTATCTATCTATCTATCTATCTATCTATCTATCTATCTATCTATCTATCTATCATTCTCCCCACATCTGTATTAAAATAAACACACTCACATTCTTGCTATAAGAAAAGAGCATAGCTGGATATTGTGAGAATTACCAGGTGGAAAAGTAAGAAGCGGGAGACTGGTAAACTGACCCTCGTGATGGGGTTCAAATACAGCCCATTACAGTTGATGCCACCTACTTAACTGAAACTTTATGATTCAATTGTCAATTAGACAAATTAATTACTCATTTTCATAGATTAAATAAAAATTGGATAGGCTGTTTTCGAAATCCCCAACTGATTTTTCAATAGAGGACTATCAAATATGTACAGAAACTGCAATTAAGATAAGAAACTGCAGTTAAATATTTCTTAAACTTTGTGTTAACTATGAAGTATAGGCACTTGTTCCCTGACTCACAGGTTGGTTAAATAAAGTATTAAAAGTGTTAATGGACTGAATCATATTAGTTCCACCTTGTGTATACATATCAGTTGGTTAACCAGGGGCTGTGTTAGTAGTGTGTTGAATGGGTATGTATCCAACCATTGCTTTCTTTTGTATCCATGCATTTGTAACAGGGGAAGGGGGGTATAGCTTTGGTAGTCTGACCATGCAGCTCAACAAAAAGCACTACAATATAAAGTGTTACATTTTTATCACCAACGCAGATTATTTTTATTTTGTATGCTAGACGATCAGTGGAAAGCATCAATAATAGACAGGGTAACAAATTTGAAGCAATCAGAATATGTATTTTTAAACACGGCAACAACCAATTCACAGTAATCTTTAAACTCTTTGACAATGTGTGTTTTCAGAGCCCCCTGGTTCAGTACAGCACTAGTTGCCTACAGGACCACCACCTGTCTCCCCAAGCTAAAACAAACAGGCGCCTACTCAGCTATGCTTTCAGCCTGAAGATATTTCTGCCAAAGTGGGGTTGCTCTGCCTGTTTACAGGGGCAAGATATCTTCCCCCTCTACAGGCTGCAGACTCTGGAACACACAATACAATGTCTGGAAAGGTTCAAAAGATTAATCCCATTGCACTAAACATAAAACAAATAGTCTCTGGTAACAGTTGTTCTATACAATAGAAATTAAAATAATTAAAATGTATTTAACAAATGAGTTAAAAGGATAGACAGCTGTACAATACACAGTTTTAAAAGAAAATTAAAAGCTACATGATGCACCGTTTAAACAAATAAAAAAAACACACATTGGGCACCAATTCATAAAAGTACTTGCCGACTGCTGTAATAAAACACATTTTGTTTAAAACTAACAAAAGTCGTCCATATTGCTATTCATAAAATGATCTGAGCAAACGGGCGACTGTCGCAAAGCACGTTATGAATGGGTATACAGTCATTCAAGAACAAAAATCTGCCTCTTTTTGATGACATCATCAGTATTATTAATGTTCCCTGGGTGGCATCGGTAGCTGTTGCAAAAAGAAAAACAGAAAAACAGAATCCACCGACAGTAGCCTACTACTTGTGTCATAATTTAGAAAAAAGTATTTTCTGTTTGTTTGGCAATGCTGGTAAACACATTTCCACACGCACACATAAGATTTCCATTCTTAACTGCACTTTGCTAATCGTGCAAGTCTTTGTCTGGGCAGCTCAGTTTAAAAGACCTTCAAGGATTCAAGTGGTGCACAAAGTGGGGACTAGTTTGCAACCTCTTTGTACAGCGACAGCACAGCAACATTCACTTCACCAGGGGCAAGCAACCTTAAGAGCAGGCAGGCAGACAAACACTGCATTAGCGTCGGAGTATGCAGTTCTCTGAAACGCTAACAAGATTTAACAGGTATGATTTGATTTGTGGGGCAAGACTTGTTTCCCTTTTACCAATTCATGTGGAATTGTAGCTAATTGCCTAATAGCTGCACCTGCCATATCATCATTTAAAACATGCAAAGAAATCTAAACAACCAAAAGAAAGTGCTCAAAAAGAAACGTGCTGCAGATATTCATACAAAGAATTCAAACAAACTAAAAATCTAATTGTGAAATAAATCTCAGCTCGAACAAACAAGTGAATACAAAATCAAACAAATAATAAAATCAGTGAAAGTCATATCGCCTACAAAAACACCCGTGTTACACATTAGTGATTCATTCCATGGAATTTAGTAGGTAAAGGGCACTTGCATGTAATGCACCCACATCTAAAAACCTGTTGCTTGAACTTCTGAATGCAACAAATGGAATTTCACCGTTGTTCTGAAGAAAAATGTAACAGCAATGCAAAAAGCTATGACAGTGCTGACTAAGCTCTTTTGATTTTAATGATATTGCCCAAATGGACACACTATTTGTAATGTGCTGAGAAGCGGATCTTATACTGCAAAGTATTCATGATAAAGTCCAAACAGGCTTGTTATTAACTTCTTTAACAACAGTCTAGAGCAATTCACTTTCTTCATAGTGTAACGCCCTGAGGGGGCTTGCACACTTCAGCGAGGAAGAGGCATCCCAGCAGTGGGGTGACTACGGAGAGCTGCACTATTGGTGAAGGGATAATCGAGCGATGGGGAACCAGCCAACCCAGGTCGACTGGGGTGGGGCCTATGAAGTGATAAAGGGGCTCCACGTTGTCGCGGGGGGGTTTTTGGATGACAGATAATGGAGACAGCATGACTAGAATTAGTTTGACGGAAGATAAATCGTGAGGTTAGAGGGTGTAAAATAAATGGTCAGCTCCAAGCTTGCCTGAGGAAGCCACGGACAGCAAGAGGGTTTCCGTGGAGTCAAAGGATAGGGACGGAACCAGACCGGCGGACAACAGTAAGAGGTATTGAGGCCGCGGAGGAGTGCTTTAGCGAGAAAGAGACGAAGGGGAGCAAGGCCAGACGCTAGAGAGGGATCGGAGGAGGCTGAGAGGAGCTGGCTCCAGTCTTGTGTGTGTGTGTGTTCACCAAATGTCCATCCCCGACCCCACCTGACTACTTTTCCTGACTTCTAAATAAATACAGGTTTTACCAGCCCTGAAATTCGTTCGTGCCCTTGCTTGATTCCATCACCTCACTAGGACCGAAAACGCTACAATATGAACAAAAACATTCTTCAAATATCGTAAGTAGGATGTGATTGTGTATTTAATTTACAATGCAATTACTATTACAGTGTAGTTAAGAGGCACCATTTAAAGCGTCACTGAATTTGTTATGCTTTTTCTTAACCTCAGCTATCCTGAACCCTCTCTCAATGCACTGTGACCTCCTACATTAACACTAATATTATTTGTTTATTTAGCAGACACCTTTATCCAAGGCAACTTACAGAGACTAGGGTGTGTGAACTATGCATTAGCTGCAGAGTCACTTACAATTACATCTCACCCAAAAGACAGAGCATAAGGAGGTGAAGTGACTTGCTCAGGGTCCCACAATGAGTTAAAGTGACTTGCTCAGGGCCATACAATGAGTCAGTAGCTGAGGTGGGATTTGAACCGGGACCTCCTGGTTGCAAGCCCTTTTCTTTAACCACTGGACCACACAGCCTCCGTGGCTTGGCTCCCTCTGGGTGTTGTCCATTCCTGCAAATACAGCTGAAGCTTGTCATAATGTACAATGAGCTGGCTGCAGTCATGTACTAGATAAATGGTGTGCACAGCTAATCATCTTGGTGATCAGGGCTGTGGTAAGGTGTGTTGTAGCCCCTACTCATTTTCTCTACAATTCTCATGCTTATGAAACGTATTACATTGACGGGGGTGAGTTCACATCACATAATTACAACAAGGTTATCTTGCTTGACATCAAAAACCTGGCCATTGTGGGTCCAAAGTGTGCAAAAGACAAAAGACTGAGCTCCTGTGTACTACAACTGAATACTATTTCCTGAAATGTTAAACTAGAAACCTAAATGGGAAATCAGACCATTAGTCCATTAAATATTGTAGTGATCTCGGTTACGAGACAGGCGCATCATACAGGGCGAGGCAATCCACACACAGGTGGAGGGCGGGCATGAACCCGGGACCTCTCGCACTAAAGCATAGCGCCGATACCGCTGTACAAAAGAGCCATCTCAATATTGCTGTATTGCTTGTTGTATTGCTTTATTGTAGGGAAAAGATGTTTTTATTGCAAGATTATTTTATTATAGTATTATATATTATGACAGAGAGCGAAGGTATTTGAGCCATAAATCTCCCTCCCGACCAGAAAAGGCGCTGTGTAAGGTTGGTGGTATGTTTCCCCCTAGACTGGCGGACTCGACGGTAGGCGGAAACCGGAAGTCGGCCATCTTGGGGGGAGCCTGTGTTTGCATGTACACGGAACAACTCTATTGCAATCAGCTGAGGAACCGGCAGCGATTGGATAAACCTGGGCACCGGGCTGATTGCAGGGACGAGTTCTGGTAGCACAAAGGGGCACGAGATAGGTGAGTACGGCCCTTACGCTGAAACGTAACATACGAGTCTTGTTTTTGTTACGTGTTTTGTTTGGGTACTGTAGAGGAAGAATGACAGACCAGATTCTGCAGCCATGGAGCCAGCACACACCCCTGAGCACATCCTCCACAGCACAGCACAACACAGCACATCCTTCACAGCACAGCACAGCACATCCTTCACAGCACAGCACAACACATCCTCAACAGCACAGCACATCCTTCACAGCACAGCACAGCACAGCACAGCACAGCACATCCTTCACAGCACAGCACAGCACAACACATCCTTCACAGCACAGCACAGCACATCCTTAACAGCACAACACAGCACAGCACATCCTTCACAGCACAGCACAGCACAGCACATCCTTCACAGCACAGCACATCCTTCACAGCACAGCATAGCATATCCTTCACAGCACATCCTTCACAGCACAGCACAGCACATCCTTCACAGCACAGCACAGCACATCCTTCACAGCACAGCACAGCACAGCACATCCTTCACAGCACAGCACAGCACAGCACATCCTTCACAGCACAGCACAGCACAACACATCCTTCACAGCACAGCACATCCTTCGTGCACAGCACAGCACATCCTTCACAGCACAGCACAGCACAGCACATCATTCACAGCACAGCACAGCACATCCTTCACAGCACAGCACATCCTTCACAGCACATCCTTCACAACACAGCATAGCATAGCACATCCTTCACAGCACATCCTTCACAGCACAGCACAGCACATCCTTCACAGCACAGCACAGCACATCCTTCACAGCACAGCACAGCACAGCACATCCTTCACAGCACAGCACAGCACATCCTTCACAGCACAGCACAGCACAGCACAGCACAGCACAGCACAGCACAGCACATCCTTCACAGCACAGCACAGAACAGCACAGCACAGCACATCCTTCACAGCACAACACAGCACAGCACAAGACACTCTGCACAAGTCCTGGATCAAGAGAGCACAGTTTTGTGCGCGGAGGATTGGTTTTGGAGTGTATCTTTTGTGTTTGGGATTGTAACCTGTCGTTTTCCCCCCGATACCAGTGCTTCTTCTTCTTCTTCTTCTTCTTCTTCTTCTTCTTCTTCTTCTTCTTTAATAAACACAGAGGTTTTGGGAGAACATTAATGTGGACCTTGGGTTGTTTTACCCCACCACTCACATCCTGTCACATTATATATATATAATTGTGAGAAATTGGTTAGAAAACCAAACAGAATGTGGAAGGACCACATAAACAAACTGGATGGTGAACAAACAAATTAAATAATGTGGAATGGTTGGTGTGCAAAGACCATACATGGGGCACGAGTCAGGACTAATTCCAGGTGAAGTCAATTACATGGAGTAATTGACAATGGTTAAAAGGGTGTGCGTGTGTGTGTTACACTGAGTGTGATGGTAGTGACATCAGTATTTTCCAATTCCACAGAATAGCAATTATAATCAGCACAAACAACACTGCAAGAACAACACCTACAACTGTGCCTGAACCCAAGGAGCCTGTGATAAAGATGTAAAGGTGACACTTCAATATTTATGAGAACACTTTAAGTATTGTGATAGCGAGAGAAAGGATCGATGCTGTAAATCTCCTCCCGATTAGAAAGGGCTGTGTAAGGGGAAGGTAAGCTGCCTCCTAGATCTACTACCTCGGTGGTAGCTGGAAACCGGAAGGTAACCATATTAGGAGGGGCGTAGCTGCAAGTACTCAGGACGATTCCATTGCAGTCAGCTGCGGGCAGCCCTCTATTGGAGAAACCAGGCGACGCGCTGACTGCAGGGAGGAGTTTGCTGGGTACAAAGGGGAAGCAGCTACGTCAAAACCGGACCTTGCGCTGATGTGTACAGACAGCCGGAGCCTGTACTTTTTATCTTTTGGTTTGTTTGTTTGTTTGTTTGTTTTGTTTTATCGTAGGGGAGGAGTGAGCCGTGGACCGGCAGACAGGAGCGTGTCTCTGCACAGCACAGCACAGCACAGCACCGCACCGCACCACACTCACCGCACTACGCCTCCCAGGACTCGAGCGCACACTGCCGTGCACGGAGGACGGGGAACGGACAAAGTCGAAGTTTTGTTTATTTTTGTTTTGGATTACTTTTGTTGTTTTTTGTTATTAAATACACGGACTGTTTTGGGAGAAACACTGTTTGGACATTCTGTTTATTCACTGCACCACTGCACCTGACGACATCTGGTGTTCAGAAGAGGGATTACAATGGACCCAACTACATTGGCAGCGCTGTTGGAGGCGCAGGAGGCGGAGGCATCAGGAATCTTTGGCGGCCATGATGGAGAGGATGCATGGCCTGTTCCTGGAGGCTAATCGGGGAGGGAACCGGTGGCTCAACCAGCAGTACCCCTACCTAGGGTAAGGGTAGTGAAGATGGCGCTGGAGGATGACCCTGAGGCTTACTTGGTTGCCTTTGAAAGGCAGGCAACAGCAGCTCAATGGCCTCGGGAGTGGTGGGCTACCCAGTTGGGGCCCAATTTGATCGGGGAGGCCCAGGCAGCCTACCAAGCCCTGACACATGAGCAAGCCCTGGTGTACGACCAGGTGAAGCAGGCCATTCTCCAGCGGCTTGACATCACAGAGGAGACACACCGCCGCCGGTTCCGGGAGTACCAGCGTCCCCAGGACTGCGACCCAGCGTGGTGGCCCAGCAACTAGTGGATCATGTGACCCGGTGGCTCTGCCCGGCACCAACGATGCAGAAAAGATCACTGAACTGATTGCCATAGAGCAGTTCGTGAAGGTGCTGGGGCGGACACCCAGAACTGGGTCACCAGGCATCGACCCACCACGCTAGAGGCAGCAGTCCGATTGGCTGAGGGCTATGAGGATGCATTGGCGTCAGCTCCGTGGTCGTCACCCCGCTCCTCCCTCCAACCAACCCGGACGGCGGGTCCAAGGACAGGACCCCCAGCACTTCACCCCTTCCCCGGGGCTACTTCTCATCGGCACCCCACGGGCAGCCTTCCTCCACACCAATGGAGGGCAAGGTCGACCCCAGCGGGTGAGAACAGAGAACCCCTCCCCACTGCCAAACCGGCAGCGGGACATACAAGCTCCGTGGGCCCTTTCACCCCACTTGCTACCGGTGCCATGAGGTCGGCCACCTCGCCCGGAATTGTCCGGCGGCGATGGAATGTGGTGCGGCCTCCCATTATCTACCAACAGCACCAGGTAAGTCCAGGGGTAATGATTGGGAGGGGCCTTGCATTGTTGGCGTGCGGGTTGGTGATGTGAGCACCCACGCATTAGTGGACTCGGGATGTGGGCAAACTTTAATTGAGGAGGCTCTGTTGGCGGGGTACCTTGGTGGTCCACGCGGGGTAGTGGTCATTTCCTGTATTCATGGGGATAACAAGGACTACCCCTCACTAAATTAGATTTGACTATTGGATGTCATACCCGCCCGTAATCGTGGCAGTGGCTGCAAAGTTGCCCTATCCAGTTATTATAGGTCGAGACTGGCCATATTTTGAAACTATGATTAATAAAGCGGTAAAGCCAGTCTCGGTAAGACCATGGGAGCAGCGGGGAAACTATTGGGAAAATCTTCCCGCTGCAAGCCGATTTGTTCCATTCGATTTCAGCCGAAAAAACAAAAAGAAGCGAAGGGTTGAAAAATGGGAAGGAATGTCAATGAGACAAGGCTGGGGTTTGTTGGGGAAACTTCAGGGTCTGTTAAATGCAAGGGAAAGGGGATCGGGACCCAGTGTGACCTGCGGGGGCAGGTTACTGAGACCCCAGTGCTGAAGCTACTGTAGCTCCGCTCGATATCCCAAAGTTCTGGGACCGAGATGTGGACCTAGCGTTGGAACAAAAAGCGATCCTTCGCTGGCACACATCTGGGGGCAGGTTCGGTCTATCGAGGGAAGGATGTAGAGGACAACCGACGCTTACATATCCTCACCATATTATTGTCGGGCATTTGCTGTATAGGGTATCCCAAGCCACGAGCACAAGCCAGATTGTAACACAATTACTCGTTCCTCAGTCTTTTCGGCGTGAGATCATGCGGTTGGCTCACGATGTCCCATGTTCGGGCCATTTAGGTAGCGATAAGACTCGGGAGCGAATATTGGCTCGATTTTATTGGATGGGAGTCTATAGTGAGGTGGCGCGATATGTAGCGGAGTGTCCGGAGTGCCAGCAAGTAGCGCCGGGCGGGTTCGCCCGGCCCGCTGGTCCCACTGCCCCTGATCTCAGTTCCCTTTGAGCGCATTGCTATGGACATAGTGGGTCCATTGAGCCAGTCTGACTCTGGATATCGCACATTTTGGTAGTGGTGGACTACTGCGACCAGATATCCAGAGGCAGTACCATTGAGATCCACTAGTGCCGCAGCAATTGCTCGAGAGTTAGTACAGATTATAGCGAGTAGGGATTCCAAAAGAAATCCTCACTGATCACGGAACGAACTTCATGTCACAATGTTTGAGAGAGTTGTATAAATTGTTGCAAATTAAGTCCATTCGAACCTCCGTTTACCACCCGCAGACGGATGGTTTGGTGGAACGTTTTAATCAGACTTTAAAACAGATGCTGAAGCGGTTTGTCAACCAAGAGCAGAAACATTGGGCTAAACTCCTCCCTTACCTGATGTTTGCAGTGAGAGAGGTGCCTCAGAGTTCGACGGGTTCTCTCCCTTTGAGCTGCTGTATGGGAGACAACCACGAGGTATCCTTGATCTTGTGAAGGAAGGGTGGGAGGAGCAAACAAAAACTTCCAAAAACATAGTCAAGTATGTAATCATGTTAAGAGACCGCCTAGCATTGGTTGGTCGTTTGGCACAAGAAAATCTAAAACTAGCTCAGCATCGCCAGGAGCAGCAGTACAATAAAAAGCAAGAATTAGGACTTTTCGGCCAGGTGATAAAGTACTGTTGCTCCTTCCCTCGTCGGAGTCTAAGTTGTATGCTAAGTGGCAGGGGCCATATGAGGTGATACTGGGGAATTGGTAATGTGAATTATGAAATTAGACAACCCGATCGCGAAATAAGACCGAAATTTATCACATTAACCTGCTAAAACCCTGGAATGAAAGGGAAGCCCTATTTATAGCTTGTGACAGTTTAGAAGAGGATTTTGGTCCCACTGTCAATCCATTGGCTACAACTAACATTCCAATGGGGAACAGTTACTTCGGATCAGAAACGTGAGCTCTACCAGTTAGTGGAAAGGTTTAATGATGTTTTCTCTGACTTGCCCGGCAGAACTAACGTTATTTCTCATGCCATTATTACTCCGCCAGGTGTCAGGATCGAGAGAGACCATACGGATCCCGGAGAGTCGCAGGGGTCCCGTTCGCAAGGAGGTGGAGGATATGCTCGAGCTTGGAGTCATTGAACCTTCCGGGCGAGTGGTGCAGTCCTATCGTGATGGTGGGCAAGAAGGGCGGCTCCACTCGGTTCTGTGTGGATTTTAGAAAGGTTAATGCCATCTCCAAGTTCGATGCATATCCAATGCCCGGGTGGATGAGCTCCTCGACCGACTGGGTAAGGCTCGGTTAATCTCGACCTTGGATCTGACGAAGGGATACTGGCAGATTCCACTCACTCGGAGCTCAAGAGAAAAACTGCTTTCTCTACCCCAGATGGCTTGTTCCATTTCCAGACCATGCCCTTTGGGTTGCATGGAGCTCCGCCACCTTTCAGAGACTGATGGACCAGGTCTTAGCTCCCCATAATCAGTATGCAGCTGCGTGCATTGATGATGTGGTGATTTTTAGCTCCACCTGGAAGGAGCATATTATTAGGCTTTCAGCCGTCCTACAGTCTCTAAGGGAGGCGGGGCTAACAGCCAAACTGGGCAAGTGTGCATTTGGCAAACAGGAGACCCAATATCTTGGCTACATTATGGGTAATGGCGGGTGAAGCCGATCGCCTCCAAAGTCCAGGCTGGTGGAGGCGGCGATCCGAGAACCAAGTCACAGGTGAGATCACTATTGGGGTTAGCCGGCTATTATCGCCGTTTATCCCGAGTATGCCACCATAGTCAACCCCTGGTCGATCTCACCCGAAGGCTGCTCCAAAATTAGTTAAATGGACAGGGCAGTGTCAGGAAGCATTTGATATGATTAAGAAGCGACTCTGTCAAGCCCCGCTCTGATTTCACCAGATTTCAACAAAGAGTTCATCCTTCAGACTGATGCCTCCCACATTGGTCTGGGGCGGTTCTGTCCCAACAAGTTGACGGAGTGGAACACCCTATCATTTATTTGAGCAAAAAATGGCTCCTAGGGAAATTAACTACTCCGTCATTGAGAAGGAGTGTTTAGCCATCAAATGGGCTACTCACGCCCTTCGCTATTATTTGTTAGGCGTTCTTTCTCTCTTGTCACTGATCATGCTCCTTTAAGGTGGTTACACACGATGAAGGACAATAGCGCTCGGATAACTTCGGTGGTATCTGGCGCTGCAACCCTTCCACTACACTGTGAAACATCGTGCGGGTAAGGAGCATCAAAATGCAGATTTTTTTCAAGGGAGGGGGACCATTGGGGAATGTAGAGTTGGCGAGTGTTCCTTCGGCATCACTCTGAGGGGTGAGATATGTGATAGCGAGAGAAAGGATCGATGCTGTAAATCTCCCTCCCGATTAGAAAGGCGCTGTGTAAGGGGAAGGTAAGCTGCCTCCTAGATCTACTACCTCGGTGGTAGCTGGAAACCGGAAGGTAACCATATTAGGAGGGGCGTAGCTGCAAGTACTCAGGACGATTCCATTGCAGTCAGCTGCGGGGCAGCCCTCTATTGGAGAAACCAGGCGACGCGTTGACTGCAGGGAGGAGTTTGCTGGGTACAAAGGGGAAGCAGCTACGTCAAAACCGGACCTTGCGCTGATGTGTACAGACAGCCGGAGCCTGTACTTTTTATCTTTTGGTTTGTTTGTTTGTTTGTTTGTTTTGTTTTATCGTAGGGGAGGAGTGAGCCGTGGACCGGCAGACAGGGCGTGTCTCTGCACAGCACAGCACAGCACAGCACAGCACCGCACCGCACCACACTCACCGGCACTACGTCTCCCAGGACTCGGCGCACACTGCCGTGCACGGAGGACGGGGAGCGGACAAAGTCGAGTTTTGTTTATTTTTGTTTTGGATTACTTTTGTTGTTTTTTTGTTATTAAATACACGGACTGTTTTTGGGAGAAACACTGTTTGGACATTCTGTTTATTCACTGCACCACTGCACCTGACGACAGTATATACAACTGACACCATGGATATAGACTGGAGAGACATACAATTTAATAATTTGTTCAGTTGTTTCAGTCAAATTGTTTCAGATTATGAGTTTGCACGGCAAGGCAAGGCAAGGCAAGGCAGAGCAGGGCAGGGCAGGGATTTCAATAGCGTGAAACTTTGATGTTCTTACCGAGAAACATAGTTACTACCTACCAGAATAACAGACCTGTTGGAAGGTGTTTAGAACCCCTCTGGTGTTTGGTGCAGTAAGTTTGTCGATTGACACATTGTGTGAATTATATTTTGTATTTGCTAATAATTTTTAGCTATGTAAAGAAAAGCTCTGCTTGTACTGGGTCGAGAGTTCACCTCCGTTTTTGTTTTAGTGCATTGTAATTTGTGATTGGTGTGTACGCAGCTGCTTATTGTTTTATTATAATGTATGTATTTGTATTAATATATCATACATGTCAACAGTTCCTATATGGTTGGGACAGTCCCGATTTTCTTGCAAATGTCCCGCGTCCCGATGCATAGGAAGAATGTACCAATATTTATCCATGTGTATGATGCGTATGACAATACTAATTACCCTTTTTTCGTCCATCTTCATTCACTTTAACAGGACTTTCTTTCAACATTCTAAAGCTCCCCATTGTTTAAAACCCCCCAGACTTCAAACATTCTATTTACTTTAAACGATGTAACTTTTGACACAAATCAGCTACTTTGACCACTTTCCCAACAAGTAAGACAAAAAGTTAGAGGATATAACATCTTCCTCTACTTCTCTGCTATTCAAATATGAAATCAAAACAGAAATAACTTTTACCAATCAAGAGGTACACCTGTTTTAGTAACCACACCAGCTACATTTTCTGTGAACTTTTAGAAATAACTGCCGTTTTAACCACTTTTCCAACAAGTTAGACAAACACTTAGAGCAAATGAAATCTTCCTCTACTTCTCAGCTATTCAAATATGAAATCAAAACAGGAATGGCGTCTACCAATCAAGAGGTACAGCTGTTTTAGTAACCGCATCAACTTCTTTCAGTAGGCTTCCCTCTGTTGAATTAACTGTCATAGAGCTTTGAGAAATTTCAAATTATAGCACATTCAATTTGTAAACAATGTGACTTTTGACACAAATCAGCTACTTTGACCACTTTCCCAACAAGTTAGACAGAAAGTTAGATCTTCCTCTACTTCTCTGCAATTCAAATCTGAAATCAGTTCAAAAATATCTTCTACCAATCAAACGGTACATGTCTGATAAAATGTGTGATCTAACTGCCCCATAATTCAAAGTAATAAGGTTGATATATCAAAGTAATCAGACCAGTTATTTTACTAAATTTAACTTTGACTGTATGTAACTGCTTTGCTTTAAAAAGTAAAACTTTTTAAACTTCTTCCACCACCACAAAATTACTTTAAGAGCTAAAGCAAGCCCCACAACTTGTAAAGTTACCACCTAGTTATTATTATTTATTTCTTAGCAGACACCCTTATCCAGGGCGACTTACAATTGTTACAAGATATCACATTATTTTTGCATACAATTACATTATTTTTTACACATTATTTTTACATACAATTACCCATTTATACAGTTGGGTTTTTACTGGAGCAATCTAGATAAAGTACCTTGCTCCAGGGTACAGCAGCAGTGTCCCCTACCTGGGATTGAACCAACGACCCTTCGGTCAAGAGTCCAGAGCCTTAACCACTACTCCACACTGTGTGCACCCCTCCTCAATTAGGCCCGCTTACCACCATTTGGCGGGTGAATCACATTTTGTTTTAAATAACTATTTCTGGGCGCATTCCCTCAGTGGCGCAGTCAGCTATAACAATATCTGTGCTCTTTCTGTAGTACTAGCCTTATGATTAAGGGGTGCTACAATAGCACACATGTATTTTGTTTTAAAGCATCTCAGTTTCTAGGCCTTATTCTCGGGTTATTTTTTGCACTTCCACTCCACGGGTCATTTCACCTCAGCAGTGTCTTGTGGTCAAAGCATGTTACTGGCTGAACCTAGTGTAGTAACAGATATTGTCTTTTGCTATAGCATTTGTGCAGTCCTTACAAAGGTAACACGGAATTCTCCTATCAGGTCACTGCACTCTGATTGGCTATCGTATAATTTTTAATGAAACAATGAATAATCCTCTCCCTGAACTGAAACCCTGACATTAAGGTCAGTATCCTATACTGCAGTCATTACACATCTAAAGTAGTTCATGTTTGGCAGTGAATAAGCGTTTTTGTTACTTTAAAAAGTGACTGGAGGTTCTGACTTCCTCAGTTGTCCTGACAGGTACATTTCGTGGTACCTTTGTAAGCACTACAGCATGCGTTTATCTCAAAACTGCACATTTGAGACCTATAAAATGAATAGATGTGCATGATGAAGAGATGTTATGTAACTATTTGATAGGTACAATTACTATAAAAGCAGGCCTCAACCCCCCCTCCCTTTTTAGCTTCAACCTACCAGCAGTGGCTCAATATGAAAGTTTTTGCTTCGTAGTGTTAGGTGTTAGTTAAGACTGCTGCTAAAATGTTAAGAAGGGAAATATGTTAATTAGACTTACGTTTTCATAGGACTCATTAAACCAATACATTGCTGAAGTGCTTAGAACCTTGGAGTTGGGTTTAATACAAACCAATTTAATGTTCCGACTCTGGTTAACCTTCAGTTTAGCATCAAAGGAAAAAGTACCAATTCTAAAAGTATGTCGGTAAAATATATCCCTTGCCACGTCTGTAAATTCTAAATTCGAGCTATCATGAAAAGGTTGACGACCTTTATCAACAGTATGTCCAGAATAGTATAGAATAAGAATGGCTGTTTCATGACAATGACAAAAAAAAAAATGTATGTGTGACATGCAGATGGACAGACACCCCCATATATCTCCAGAATCTGGTATAATCAAAATGTATGCCAAATAATGTTAATACTGTGTTTGTTTAAACCAGTGGTGCACAACTCGGTCCTGGAGGCTGGTGTCCCTGCGGGTTTTTATTCCAGCTGCACCCTCAAGTACTTCATTGGACCTTATTAGAAGCTTAATTGATCCAATTAACTAATTTAGGGTGTGGTTAGAACAAAAACCAGGAGGGACACCGGCCCTCCATGACCGGAGTTGTGCACCGCTGGTTTAACTGCATTATTTACAGACATTTACTGAAAGCTGTAAACATAAATACAGTGACATGTTTCATTTTTGTAACAGTGTACATTATTAATGAATTCAGATTTAAGCAGGTATGCATGATGCTGATTATTCTTTAAACCTTCAGGTCGTTCCACTTACTGTTATTCTTCACTTCGTGTACCCATAGCACTGTTCCACTGACGTTTCCTCTTATTAGTCTGGGTATTTCAACTTGTGCTCTGCAATAGTATGTTCCTGTATGATTTGAGGTGAGGTTGGCAATTCTCAACTCAGCACATGTATTGTTTGCTGTTATTACAAGTGTATAAGAAGCATTCTTTCCTCTTGTGTCTGATGAGTTTTGTTGATAAAGCAAAGATATAATTAATGATTAATTCTTCAACCATTCCATTTGCATTTGCGCAACTTTCTCTTGTGTTTTCCAGGAGCAATTCATCTGAACAGGTTCTCCCTCTGTAGCACTTATATAAGGAGGAGACTGGATGATATTTAAAAAGTAAATAAATAAATAAATAAAATAAAAAAATAAAAAATAATAATAATAATTGAAATGTCTTTTTAGAACAACAGTCCCTTTTACTTTTCTGTGTTATTAAGACTCATTTATGCTTTTTTGCCTTACGGGTCTGAGGGTATTTGATGAAAGACAAGGTCAGTTATCTACAGATAATGACTTCTGTGGAGGATATTAATGCCAAAACAGTGCAGGCGTGCTATTACAATAGTATTCCCTTGCTGCACTATGACAAATGTTTTTGTGTATGAAGGCATGTTTTAAATGTACTCAACTACCTGGCTGCAGATGTGGGAGGGGCCCTGCCATCTCCAGGCTGATCAGGAGTAGCCACGCCTACTCCAGCACTACAGGCAGTAGGCATGTCCATGCCAGCGACAGAGGGAGAGCCGCACCAGTCCCCAGAGACAGAGAGCCACACCAGTCCCCAGTGATAGAGGGAGACTACCTGCTGCTCCTACCACCACCGCTGCTTGGAATTCAATGCAATATTTCTTTTTTTCTGTTTCACAGAATCTACATTGAAAATCTGGATCGGAAATCTATAGATCTGGAATATATTATATTACGTTTTTACAATTTGTGACCAGTGTGAACCATAACCAACCAGGCATTGCAGTTGACTATGCGTACTGAAGTACACAGTACTAGTTTTCTAGTTTGATAACTGTATGGATGTGCTCATCCTTTCTGAAAAAAATCATGAGTAAAGAGCTTTGAGAATAAGTCCCTCCCAGTATTTCTAGTGTGGCACAGATCAGATCAGATGTGGTTCTACTGTAATCCATATTAATAAAATAATAACTTATACTTAAAATGCTTGTAAACCTTCTCAATGATTGGACAAGTGACTTTACCAGTATAAATTTAAGAGGTTATCATGATTAGACCATTTGGACCTGGATACTCATTTAGAAGACTACCTGTAGTAGTAAGTTCATTTTTGAGGGATGCAATTTGTAACACCTCCCCGATACGGGACCGTACAAAAACAGCACACATGCCTTCAATTCCAAAATATCACAGAATGTAGAGGAACTATGCCAGTTCAGTGTGAGAAGGCACAGAACAAATTATAGGATACCTTCAGGTTCTTGTTATTCAGGCAACAGATCTAAAATCTCAGGAACAAGGTTGCCAAGAAAATCACACAGATTCAGTAGAAGTTTGTTTGTTATAAAAATCCAATAGCAACACAATATTTAAAGGTACTGGTGTAATAAGACAATCATTCTATTCACCTGTAGGTAGCAAGGTTCGTAGTGAGGTCACAGCCATCGAAAAATCCATCTCCCATTCATCATCCTCTCTTACCTGCCATGATTTGTCCTCTTTCTTTTGGAACAAAATCGACACCATTTATTTTACGCTCTCTTGCCACAAACCCAGTATAGTACTTGACCAACCAGACACCCCTTCGATTGCTCCTCCTGCTCTCTCTTCATTCTCTCCTCTCTATTGATGTCTCCAGCCTATTGTTGAAATCAACTATTGCCCCGTTCCCCTTGGACCCCTGGCCAACAAATCTCATCCATCTCTGTGCTTCTGACCTTGCTCATTCCATTATGCAACCTGTCCCTGATTTCAGGCCTGGTTCCTGCTGCCCTGAAGACCGCCCGAGTAATGCCAGTGCTCAAAAAACCCTCCCTTGGCCCGGCTGTCTTATCTAACTCTAATGATCTTCTGCTTAATGCTGATGCTGTTGCTTCCTCTGTCCTTGTCCTCCTTGACCTAACTGCTGCTTTTGATACCATAGATCATAGCATTCTTCTTGACTGCCTTCAGAAGTATGCTGGGATCTCTGGAACCTGTCTTTCCTGGATGTCCTCTTACCTATCTGGATGCATGAGGTCTGTTTTCTATGCTAGATGCAGTGGTGTTGCAAACCCAGTCACTTGCGCTGTCCCTCAAGGGTCTGTTCTTGGGCCTCTTCTCTTCAACATCTACACTACTGGTCAAAAGTTTTAGACCACCTCCATTTTTCCAGTTTTTATTGAAATTTACGCAGTTTAATGTCTCAATGTACTCTGAAATTAAAGCATAGAACAAATAAACAATTGGAGATAAAAAAGAAATCATGGAATCGTTTTGTTTAACAAAATTTATCTAAATTTTTGACTCATCAAAGTAGCCACCTTTTGCAGATATAACAGCCGAACACACTTGTGGCATTCTTTCTACAATGGAAATCAAATATTGTTCGGAAAGTTCTTCCCAACACTGTTGCAGAAGTTCCCACAAATGTGTTGCACTTGTAGGTTACTTTGCTTTCACCCTTCTGTCCAGTTCATCCCAAACCAGCTCGTTGGGGTTTAAGTCTGGAGACTGTGCTGGCTATTCCATGATTTGAAGCCTACCGTCTTGTTCTTTTCTTCTAAGGTAGTTCTGACATAGCCTGGAGGTATGTTTTGGGTCATTATCTTGCTGTAGGATGAACCCCTGACCAACTAGGCATATACCAGAGGGTATTGCATGGCCCTGCAAAATGCTGTGGTAGCCGTTTTGGTTCAGGGTGCCACTCACTCTGTGCAAGTCAGCCGACTCTGGATCCAGCAAAAGAGCCCCAGACCATCACGCTTCCTCCTCCATGTTTGACAGTTGGTGTCACACACCAAGGAACCATCCTTTACGCCTACTCGACGGCGCATAAAACCCTAGCGTGATGAACCGAAGATTTCAAATTTTGATTCATCGGTCCATAAGACCTTCTTCCAGTCTTCAGTAGTCCACTGGAGGTGCTTCATGGCCCAGGCAAGCCTCTTTTTCTTATTTTGCCATCTTAGCAATGGCTTTCTTACTGCCACTCGACCTGTCAAACCTGCAGCTCGAAGTCTTCTCTTCACAGTTGAAACTGAGACTTGCTTACTTTGACCAGTGTTAAGCTGTGCTTGAATCTGTTGTCCTGTGAGCCACCTATCACGCAAGCTGTTGACTCTCAGAAATTTGTCTTCTGATTCTGTTGTGGCTTTGGGTCTGCCAGACCTCTTCCTGTCAGAGTTTCCTCCAGTTTCCAAGTGCCTTTTGATGGTGTAGGAAACTGTACTCACTGACACCTTGGC
>JAGXEW010001238.1:0-25223 GCA_030684275.1 Acipenser oxyrinchus oxyrinchus | reverse complement strand
TGTGGGTAATGAGCACGAGTTATTTAAAATGTATAATTGTATTTAGACACGGGATTGCACTTCACTTCACGTGCATTTAAATTATGTAATAGTATGTGAGCACGGGTTGCACAGATTTAGTTCACGTGCTGGGATTCAAGTGAATAATTAATTAGTAATTGAATCCCGGCACAACAGTATATATAGATGCACGTTTCACTCACTCGGGGTTCTGTGTTCGGTGAGTGGAGAGCGGGTGTGGAGAAGGAGGTAAAATAAACTAAAACTAGTGGTGTGCTGAGGTACACATATATATGTATATATTCCTGATTCATATTGTCTAGTCCTTGTGATGGTTAGTTATAGGGTTGTTTCATTTATGCATGTTAACTCTGTAATAAAGTGAATTGAGATTTTACTTACCTGGGTTGTGGTCTCTGGTTGTTCATCTTGGGGTCGGGCGAGCAACGTGGAATCCAAGGTACCTAAGGGGAAGGGGAGAATAAAGTAAATAGTGCTGGTGATTCTGATCAGTTTAGTTGTTGATCAGTATCAGTTTGTGGCAGTTACTTTTCAAGCCTGGGTAGGGGGTAGTTAAAGTCAGAGTAGCCTGAAGTGGATTTAAAGTGAGTTCCAATGTCTAAGAAAATGCATAGAGTAATTTTCTTCAATCAATGTTAGGTTTATTTTAATATATGCAGGGAATCAAGTTTCCAGACACAGAACAAGCAGATTCAAAGTTGTACGTCTTCCATGATTATTAATACCCTGTTACACAGGGTGCTTCCCCTCCCTGTCACTGGCACTTAACCTCTCTTGGTACTGTGTGGGATGTTTTTGTGTCATGCGAAAAGATGTGACTACATGTCACATGCTGAAGTAGCCTTGAGAGTTGCTTGTCACTAGAAAATTACTGTTTCTAACTTCTTATATTTTGGATGCTAGCTAGCTAGTGTTGTGTTATCTTGCATGTTTCAGTTTCCCCAGCTATCAGCTGTTTGTCAGAGAAGTCATTGTTGCCTCGACGCCCAGAATAGGCAGTACTTGCATGACTGGTTTTCTTTATTTCATGCTTCTCAGCTCATCTTTCTGCAAAACAGAGTGCACAAACCAAACCAGACTGTCTTTTTTTTCTTTCTTTCCCAGGTTACAACATAGCCATTTCAATTCAAGTAATTTATTTGGAGGGTATATGCGCTGAGGACCACAAAGAAAAAGGATTAGTGGGAGCAGTCAAATGAAGTCATATTATATCATATTGTTTCCATGGCGTTGCTTTTGAATATGAATACTCTGAGCCTATGATTACGTATGAGTATCAACACACCCTTATGATGTCAGCACACGTCCACAATCTCAACACACCCCTACGTTACCATATGCTGCAAAAATTCAATTTGTCATTTTAAATCGGCTTCAGATCAATCTGTTTAAACTAGTCCAACCCCCTGACTCACACAAACACTGCTTCTCCTTGCTGTGCAATGAAGCTTTCTTTCAGTTTCATTTCTGTGAAAAGGAAACTTAAACACTTTTAATAATTGCTGCAGCCAAAAAGGCTTTCTACTACAATAAAAAAATGACCTGAAAAAGTTGTAAATTGTAGAAGGTAGTGTAAAACAAGAAATGTCAAAATGATCCTGCTTTGATACACAGTCCCCTTTCACTCCTGAGGTCTCAGTATTCACTATCCTTCCTGTTACCTTCACATGGGGAACTATTTCATAACACTCAAATCACTAAAACAAGTACTGTATTCAACAGAGCATTAAAGGACAAGTCTCATTCAAATTGTATTTATCGGACCTGAACTGTGTTTCCCTAATTGACCCAAACCAGTAAACAAAAAGAGAAATCCTAAGTAATACTAAGCATAAAAAATACTAAGCAAAGCATTTTACTGAAGGTTTATGAAAATGTGCTGTTTTATCAGGATCTTGTATTGATTTTTTTTAATTTTTATTATCAAGCTTAATCATCCACAGTACAGCACAATGATACACTGTGAATCACTGCAACTGAATACGCTGTCTGGCCTCAGCCTCGTGGGTCCATGTTATGTTAACAAAGCATTCAGTGCAAATTTTTAAAATCCATTTGGTCATGAGTTTGAAATGTAAAAAAACACAAAGTTATGCAATCCAAGCTGAATAAGGGTGTTACCACTGATGTGTAGGTAAACCCAGCTCCTGACCCTGGAGTAATGATTAGTCAGAACTCCTGAGGAGGGGTGGAGTCTTCATCAAGGCTCCCTATAAACACCTTGTTTCCACGGCTGATGTTTAGAAAGGGTTTGAGCCACACCAGAGAAGGTAAGGATTGAGTTTTATAACCACAGTGCTTTGTTGTCAGGGTTTGATTTCATGATTGTGTTTTATATTTATTGCCAAGGTGTTTTTGTTCAGGGTTCTATTTAATGATTTAGTTTTATTACCAAGGTGCTTTGTTTTCAGTGTGTTATGTATGATGTTCAGCAATATCCTCTGCTATGATTTGGGTGCCACACAGAAACCAGGGACAGAGAACACAGCTGGACAGAGGGAAGGGGGCACTATAGATAAAGTGGATTAATGAAGTGGAGACACACAAAGCAAAGGGGACACTATAGATAAAGTGGATTAATGAAGTGGAGACAGACATACAGAGGGAAGGGACACTACAGATAAAGTGGATTAATGAAGTGGAGACAGACAGACATACAGAGGGAAAGGGACACTATAGTTAAAGTGGATTAATGAAGTAGAGACAAACAGAGCAAAGGGGACACTATAGATAAAGTGGGTTAATGAAGTGGAGACAGACAGACATACAGAGGGAAAGGGACACTATAGATAAAGTGGATTAATGAAGTGGAGACAGACAGACAGACAGAGGGAAAGGGACACTATAGATAAAGTGGGTTAATTAAGTAGAGACAGACAGAGCAAAGGGGACACTATAGATAAAGTGGGTTAATGAAGTGGAGACAGACAGACATACAGAGGGAAAGGGACACTATAGATAAAGTGGATTAATGAAGTGGAGACAGACAGACATACAGAGGGAAAGGGACACTATAGTTAAAGTGGATTAATGAAGTGGAGACAGACAGACATACAGAGGGAAAGGGACACTATAGATAAAGTGGGTTAATTAAGTAGAGACAGACAGAGCAAAGGGACACTATAGATAAAGTGGATTAATGAAGTGGAGACAGACAGACATACAGAGGGAAAGGGACAGTATAGATAAAGTGGATTAATGAAGTGGAGACAGACAGACATACAGAGGAAAGGGACACTATAGATAAAGTGGGTTAATTAAGTAGAGACAGACAGAGCAAAGGGGACACTATAGATAAAGTGGGTTAATGAAGTGGAGACAGACAGACATACAGAGGGAAAGGGACACTATAGATAAAGTGGATTAATGAAGTGGAGACAGACAGACATACAGAGGGAAAGGGACACTATAGATAAAGTGGGTTAATTAAGTAGAGACACAGAGCAAAGGGGACACTATAGATAAAGTGGATTAATGAAGTGGAGACAGACAGACATACAGAGGGAAAGGGACACTATAGATAAAGTGGATTAATAAAGTGGAGACAGACAGAGCAAAGGGGACACTATAGATAAAGTGGATTAATGAAGTGGAGACAGACAGAGCAAAGGGGACACTATAGATAAAATCGATTAATGAAGTGGAGACAGACAGACATACAGAGGGAAAGGGACACTATAGTTAAAGTGGATTAATGAAGTGGAGACAGACAGACATACAGAGGGAAAGGGACACTATAGTTAAAGTGGATTAATGAAGTGGAGACAGACAGACATACAGAGGGAAAGGGACACTATAGTTAAAGTGGATTAATGAAGTGGAGACAGACAGACATACAGAGGGAAAGGGACACTATAGATAAAGTGGGTTAATTAAGTAGAGACAGACAGAGCAAAGGGGACACTATAGATAAAGTGGGTTAATGAAGTGGAGACAGACAGACATACAGAGGGAAAGGGACACTATAGATAAAGTGGATTAATGAAGTGGAGACAGAGAGACATACAGAGGGAAAGGGACACTATAGATAAAGTGGATTAATAAAGTGGAGACAGACAGAGCAAAGGGGACACTATAGATAAAGTGGATTAATGAAGTGGAGACAGACAGAGCAAAGGGGACACTATAGATAAAGTGGGTTAATGAAGTGGAGACAGACAGACATACAGAGGGAAAGGGACACTATAGATAAAGTGGATTAATGAAGTGGAGACAGACAGACATACAGAGGGAAAGGGACACTATAGATAAAGTGGATTAATGAAATGGAGACAGACAGACATACAGAGGGAAAGGGACACTATAGATAAAGTGGATTAATGAAGTGGAGACAGACTGAGACAGACAGAGGGAAGGGGACACTGCAGATAAAGCGATGCATTTATGGTAAATAAAACAACAAAATATCAAAACCATCCATGTCTAGTTTGATGCCATGAGAAAGAGTGTGGTGAAAGCTGATGCACAATGAACAGGTTCCATTGAGCATAAGAGCATTCATTACAAAACTGAGTTAAAAAAATAATTATGGTTGGAGCCACAAAAGTCAGGAACATCCTTCCAAAAATGACAAATTCAATAGTGCAGCTTGAAGCCACAATTCAGGAAATGCCAAAATGTCTCAGAAAAAAATCAAAATTAAATCCAGATTTATTATTTTTGGCTTACCTTTATACTCATAGTTTTCTCTGTTACCATAACAACATACTAGGAGTTTTATTTTGTTTGTAAAATGATGCAAAATGTATGTCAAATTAGTTTTTATGAACAAAAACAAAGCATCCTTGTGTTACACAGACTAGTGCATCCACACACTGCGCCATCTATAAAACTGTTGTAGAGTTTTCAAATTTCCAGACAGGGGCAGCCGAGTTGGTGTGTGTGTCGTCCCCCCTCCCCTCCTACTATCAGAAATGAAAGTTTGCTTGTATTTATGCAACCCACACCTGGTCAACTACCCTTTTGTAGACATTACAATATGAGGGTGCTGAGCACCCGCTTATTTTTCCCCATGGGCGCTTGAGTCCCGGAGCACCCACGAACTCGGCACCTATGAATACGTAAGGGTGTGCGTTGTGTTGCATTAACATACGGCTGTAACTGGATTATCATTTTCAGAAAGGTGCGCTGGGTATATAAACCAAGTGAAGTTACAAAATATTTTTTTAAGAAAAAGGCATACAGCATTTTCATTCTCTAGATGGGCCAGCCTCTCCCACCCCCACCTAGCGCAACAACTCCTCATGCAAAGCAAGCTGCGGCTCGGGACACATAACTCCAGTCACGGTCATCTACCTCACGGTAGAGCCCGTATCGCTTAAGTAGTCAAAACAACTCAAAATACTGAATTTCTATATAAACAATAATATACTTCCATCAGGTACCTGCTGCACTTGCTAAGTAATGCGGTGCTGTAGACCTCTCCCTCTCAACACACCTGCAGTCTGTCCACGTTTTGATTGTGAATGTGAGTCTAGTGCTTTCCTCATTGAAGACGGCATTATAGCCCATTCCAGGATATGGCTCCTAGTTTGACATTTAGGCTACAAATCCAATCAAATGCTAACCAGTGTTGGAAATTAAGTCAGCAGAGACCGCTACCTCAGCTCAGCACAATAGCTGTAGCCTTTACAGTTTTTTCTCCAGGTTATTATAATTAGCATTGTACACAGGGAAATTGTCATGTTTTGACCCCCTTTTCATCTTTTAAAATACTAATCCTATTGAAAGACCCTTTAAAGGTCAAAAGAGACAATGTCACAAAGTGTTCATGTTCCAAAGGACATCACTCTACCTCTGGCCATTGCTGAGATATGGTTGAATATCGGAGTTTAACATCATATAGCTGATTTGATCTCAACTTTGTCAAGTCTGGTCTTAAGGATCCAAATGATTCCGCATTTGCAACATTAACCCACTCCATACCCTCACCACAATATCATGAGACTCGGGTACTTGGAATTGGATAAGGAATGGATAAGGATTGGATAAGGATAAGGATTGGATAAGGATCGGATAAGGATAAGGATTGGATAAGGATCGGATAAGGATAAGAATTGGATAAGGATAATAATGTTGTTTATTTAAAGGTGTTTCCAAAACAGCTATTTATGTCTATCTAAGCAAAGACATTTACCCAAGTCTTACTTGATTTTATTTTACACTGGTTGGTATTGTTTAAAGGCTCCATTTAGATCTAAATTGCATTATGTTCATATGCTATTGAATGTTTATGTAGATCTAAATTTTAAACCATTTGATACTTTTATGCCTGTATGTACATTTAAAAAAAGTCTTGCCTTTAATTATGATGCACTGAAATCTACAAATCCTCAGTGGAATGATTTTACTTGGGATTTTTTTGGTAAAAAGCAAACCAGTTTTTCTAGGCAGCTGAGTTTACATGGCCAGTGTATTCCACTGTTGGTAGAATTGTGTTCTGAAAAGGGATCCCCTGCCATGTAAACATGTTATTGGAAATATGCAGGCAGTGAGAGGAATAGTAATGTTTAGAATCAACGATTTTGCAATTATTGTGCGCAGTGTGTTTGTTTCTGTAAGTTGTATGTATATGTACTTTGTATTTGTAGTGTATACGTCCAACTACTGTTATAAACTGCAAAAAGTTTGCCTTGCTTCACTCAGCACCATTCATTTTCAGTCTTGGCTACTTGGCTCTGATATTTGATGTATTCAGAGTTTTAATTGATTTTAATTATAATATTTTGAAACCCAGAGCCATGTAAATGTGTAATGATTAAGCACAGTATGAAAGACTGATCCTTCAGTTGAAATTGGTGAAAACATGAAGAGATACATAACTGGTAAAGAGAGAAACCTCTAGTTGGCGCCATGTGCTTTTCAGAGCATTGGCCAGCATTCTGAAGCATATCGCAGTACTGAGAGGACACAGCTCTGACATATTCTTAGCTTGGTGTTCCTGATATAGGCTGCTGATTTCCATACTTGTTTAATGGAGGCAGGTCTTCTGCTACTTGTCCTGGCTTTGATGTCTTGGTCAGTTCCTCCAGATGATACTTTGAAGGTACTTAAGCGTGCCAGTATTTTCAAGGTCGTGTTCACCTACAGGGATCGGCTCTGGGCTCTTGAGGTTGATTGGCATCACTTTTACTGTTTTGTTTTTCACATGGGTGTAAAGACGATCCGTTTTCTGCTGCATGTGGTCTTTGGTATGGAGAGGGGTACAATAACCTCCAGATCTTCCAGGGTTGGAAACATCATCTGTCTAATTCCTCTGCACTGTTCTTCTGTTGCTCTTTTCAAGGTCCCGCCAACTCTAAGATTGAACAGGAAGGCTGACGTTTCGTACCCTTGTCTTACCCGGATTCTACCTGGAAGCTCAGCTCTCAGGTATTTCCAGCAGTGAATGTGAAGTTATTGTAGAACCGTTTGGTGAGTATAGCCTAGTATAGTATAGTTCTAGTATAGCCAAATCCTTGGATACTGTTGAAGGCCCTGTATAAATCAATGACACAGATATACAAGCCAGGCTGACTTTTTTGCATTGTTCGATATGGGTTAATAGAACAAACACAACATGGCAGGGTAGAGTAGAAATCCAAGGAGGATGTGATGAGGTTGTATAATGCACTGGTGAGACCGCACTTAGAGTTCTGTGTTCAATTACTGTACCAAAAACATTACGAAAAGAAGCTTTTGGGATTAGAGAGGGTGCACATAAGAGCAACCAGACTGAGGAATTTGTAGGAACAATTCAATAATTGATCATTTAATGTTTATCTGAGTTGATTAGTTTATATTTAATTGACGTGTTACAAAGATCGAGGATTTACTATGAACACACATTCACGCGCAGACACAAGGAATGGTTAATCAATAGCAGTATTTTATTAAGTACACAAAATAATAAACAGAAATCAGAAAAGTCAGAAAGTAAATGTCTTAGTCTCTAAGCACAAAACACAATTCAAAAACTCTCACTGCCCTAACGTGACTAGCAGGCAATTGAAATATGACACCGCCTGTCTCCTCACACACCAGCAGCACTCGAGCAAGCTAGCAGGCTGTGACGTAGGGGCTTGCTCACACACACACGCCCACACCCAAGCACACAGCAGACGATCTTAGAATATATCACATTAAGCTTATTAATGGTATATAGATTAAGTATATGGCAAGTTTACTTTTAAAGAAATTCTTTATACAACAATATGAGGTAGATTACTTATAGTTACTTCATCAAGTTTCACTGAAAGTTATTTCACACACAAAGTGTGCAGACTAAATAATTAACAGTACAATTCTATGTGAATGTGTTACAAATAATTAATTTAGTTACATGAAAGGAAAACGCAACTGGAATTATACTCAACGGTTCCTTGAAGCTTAGACTTTTGGTCTGCTGGCTTGGAAACTCAATCTGTTGAAGTGTCCAGTACAAAAACTCTCCTCTCAGCAACCAAGTCTTCAATCCTTCATTGGATCAAACTCTACAACAAAGCTTTCAATTCTCGATAGAATTAACAAACAGCTGCAACAAAGTCTTCAGTCCTCGGTATAGGATCCACAACAGCGCCCGTCTGCTCTGTCCTCTTCGCTGAATCTTTTAGCTACCCAGGTAGCAGGGCACAGTTTCTTTTGGATACTGTGGTTTTAGGCGTACAGCAGACCCAGACTGGTTTGTCTGATAAGTCTCTAAGTTTTGCGGCAGTCCTTCAGCCGGGCCTCAGTCTCGTTGCTTGTGGTCGTTGACTTGCTTGCAGCTTGCTTTCTCTTATTGGGTCCATATTCAGGCAGAGTCCCGTCTTGTTTCCGTTTTAGGCAGAGTCCCGGAGTTGCAGCTTCGCTTAGCAGAGTGACAGCATCTTGTATAACATTCGATGTGGCGTGCAAAATGTTCAGTTTGGCTTGGATATTTATCGTCTTTTTCACTCTGCTAAAGAGCCACTTTCATGAGATCATTTGTGTATCTCGCCTAAACTCACAGTCCTTTTGATGTTTTAATGTCCTTTTCCACTGGGAAATCACTAGTTTATGTCTGTCAGGAACCAAGGGGCCCTTTTTCTTAAGACACAGCAATTTGCTTTTTTCCTAAGACACAGCAGTTTCATTAATTAGTCCAGTTATATCATTAATACATGTTCATGTATTATCATATTCAGCGAATATGTCCCATAAATTAGATATGAAGGGAGATTGAAGGAATTTAATCTATTTAGCCTAGAGCAAAGAAGACTGGGTGGACAGCTTGACTGAAATCTTAAAAGTAGTTGACAAAGTTAACACCAGCCAAAGAAACCAGGACCAGAGAACACCATTGGAAATGAAGTGGAGAGAGGGTAGTAGACAGAGAATGAGATGATATGGAATGGGTTACCTAGCCATGTTGATGCCGAATCACTGGGTTCCTTTAAGACCCGACTTGTCAAGGTTTTGAGATTAATTAATAATGGGTGGAATGGTCTCCTTTTGTTTCTAAATTTTCATATGTTCTTATGAGTTTTTTTGTTGTTGTTGTTTTTGCAGAACACATCATTTGCAACACAACTGGACATCCTTTAACTTGCTTCAGAAGACTACTTTTTATGTGGTGAACAGAAGTGCTTCTTGGTGAGATTGTTCCTGAAAAATACAAACTGATCCTTGGCCTGGTCGTGGATACCATGAGAGATCCTGCCGCTCAGAATTTCAATTTTTATATGAACAAAAGAGAGGAGTGTAATCATTCTAAATATTTGCAGTAGTCCAGCCAGATATTTGTCCTCATCTAAGCTTGGTCAGTTCTTTTGTTTCTGAAATGGAAGGTGGTTCCAGACCTTGTCTTGACATTTTATGTGAAAATGAATGTGTCAACACAGAAAAGGATACCAAAGCCTGTAAATCACAAGAAGAGTACTTTTACAGAGGGGAAAAGTCTCATGGCTAAACTTTCATCTGTCTGAGATGCCAGAATCCCTACCTTTTATCAAAAGGGATAAGCATGAAGATCTGAAAAAATTAATTGAAAAACAAAGCAATCTTTCCAGAAGTTTAGGGTGTGTTAATTTATTTCATGATCCAGGCTGTGGTGGAACTACTTTAGCCAAGCATGTTTTGTGGGATTTGAGGAAAGTATTCAAGTGTGCCGTGCTTAACGATAACTTTGCTAAGGCAGTTGCCATTGCTGGTCAGGTGATGGACTTATTCATGAAGGGCGAAAGGAAACAGACTGTACTCCTTTTAGTAGATGATTTGGAAGCATCTGAAAATATTTATGAACTACGAAAGTGCATCCTGGATGAAATCGAACAAAAACATTAATCCTAAAAGCCCAGTGGTTATAATATTAAGCTGCATAAGATCTGAGAATCCTGCAGAAAGCATGAATACAAATTTCACAGAGAGCGTGTGCATAACCAACAAACTGTCAGAGACGGAGCAATCCTTATTTGAGGAAAAATTACAGGCAATACAAGAATCTCATGAAAATCACAAAACGTTCTATGGATTTCTGATCATGAAAAATAATTTTCAAGTAAGCTACGTTAAAGATGTCGTCCATAAAACATTCAAAGACCTACAAGTCAGCAGTAAAAAAGCAAAGCTAATTTCCTTTCTAGCCTTGTTGAATTCTTATGTATCCAATTCTTCTCTGTTAGGGTCTGTTTGTGAGAGTTTTTTACGATCTAAAGATCCACTACATGGCAGTAAACCTTTAGAAGAACAGATGAATCCTTATTCTGATCTTTTAATTTGTTTTACAAATTCAGAGAAGACTGAGAGAGTTCGCTTGGCTCATAAAATGATTGCCACTCAGTGTTGTGAAGAACTGGAAACAAAAGAACGAAGCAGAAGCAAGATTACAAAAGACTTGCTCTCATCTTTGTTTGTGAAGGAAATGGATGCTGATAATTTGCTTATGCGTGACATCCAAGATATGCTGGTCAGAAGGCCAAAAAGCACCAAGTTTTCTCAATTGATTGGAGACATACGGGGATGTGAGAGAAACAATCACAAATGTATTGAGATTTTGACTACAGCAGCCGAGTTGTTTGAAGACAATGCAGTTCTTGCTCAAGCTCTGGCAAGGTTTTATTATATCATAGAGAAAAACTTTCCAAAGGCAATCGAATGGGCAGAAAGGGCTAAAAAGAGTGCTGGAAATAATTCATTTGTTGCTGACACTTTGGGACAGGTCTACAAAAATCAAATGCGCTCCAAACGTAAACCAGATTTTAGTCCTGATGAGTTGGATGAATTTCTCAAAGTGGCAGAAAAGGCCATTGGTGCATTTCGGGAAGAACAAGATTTAGCTAATAAAGAAGGTCCAGTTGACTTAGAGAATCAGTGGACTAGAAAAAGGCCAATGATTTATAATACCAGTGGGTTCTTTGGTGAGCTGGAAGTTGCTGGGTGTGTCTCCGACACTCTTTCCATGTTGTACCCACTCAAAGAGGAAATGAAGAAATTCTTAAAAATGAATTGCAAATTGACAGCATCCATGTAACTGATCGTAACAAACAGTTCCTTCAAGTACTTAAGAACAGGTCTTTCCTTCCCACACTAAAATGTCGTGTTAAAAGGTCTTTTATTTTTATGAGACCTATCTCACTTACTCCAAACCAAATCAGATGAAAGAAGAGAAAGATTATATTGCCAACAATGTGTCTAGCTGTTTTCTGAAGTATACAAGTTCAGAATGTAATGGTCATGTAGAACCCAAAGCTGAGGATGAAAGGGTCGATCAGAAGAGAAAATATTTAGAGACACAAAGAGCTGCAAGTTTTCCAGGACTCCTTCACTGCCTCTGTGAGAGAAGAGACCCTGACACAATGGAGAACATTTACCAGAGTTGGCAATGCATTTACAATTCAAGCACAAAAACTAAAGAAGATGAATTAAACTTTATCTTGGCGAACATTGTCCTTAACTGCAGCAACCCAAAGGCTGGGAATATTACAGATTCCACAGTCCTGGAAGTTATCCTGACAGATGTACTGCAAGATGAAGAGGAAGAGGGACCTCAAACCTCAGCTGAGATGTATTTCCTAGCTTTGCTGCTGTTGTGGCCACAAGAAGGTACTGCGTCATACGTGAACAAAATCTGGAAATGCTTTGGAAACCAGTATGAAAACTATCTTCGTTCAAGATTTATTGTACCTCATTTCTTCCTTGGACAGTCCTCAGGACTAAACAGAGTTGTTCACAAATCCAAAATCGATACCTGCTTTGCTCAATTTTCTGAGATAATAAACCAACTTTGGCAGAGTGGAGAAGTGTGGAAAAACGACAAGGTCAAAAACTTACTGCGTCGTGTAGAAGGCAGAACCGAGGGTCACAAGGTGTTTGCTCAGTGCGGCAATGTAAAAATCAGAGTGCAGCCTGCTAACAGAGAAGACATAAGAAGAGACGACAAAGTCTCTTTTTTTCTTGGGTTTACCATTAAAGGGCCAGTAGCATACAATATTCAATACTAATGGGGAAGCCCTGTAGAGAGTAAGTGAAATTGTTCATGACAGAAAAGGCTTCAGTTGTTAGCTTCACACAGTGCTGGTATTAGGGGGTCCAGCCTTGAGATCAATTCTTTTTTGTTGCGCTATTTACAAAGAAGTTGTTTATTATTTGTTTTATGAGTTTCAGTTTGTAAAATAAAATGAAATATGTTATAGCAATGTTCAATATGGTTGTGCTGAATAACTGAAGCAAGCTTATTGTGGGCACTTTATTTATCAATATTTACCTCATTCCTGAATAGCTTTTGGGATATTGATTTGATGTGTGTTCATATAATGTTGTTTTTGCTTGTATTGAATGCATTTGTACTATGGGTTAAGCCTTGAAATGCAGACGTGTTTTTTTATAGAATTTTTTTGTACTTGATAACCTAACATTAATTTAAAAGCTCAATTTATGTCTCTGATTAATTGGTTTGTGTGAATAATTTAAATCTATAAACTTTTCCGTATTGAGCAATCTTATGTTCCAAAATGAACTAAATCAAGTTATTAATTAAATTGATCAGTCTTGTTAGATAGTTGATTTATTAAATGTTTTGGATATCCTGTTTGATTAAACTGTCTTGTTCACAGTCATCATAAAATATTGTTAGAATATGTTTTGTTGGATAATTAAAAATGTTTTTGACTAATCTAAATTCAGCTCCACTTCACAGACTAGCACCAGTGCCCAGTACATCCTCGTGGTTGTTAAGCTGTTTTAATTAACTGTGGTTTTAAACATTTTCAAATGTTATAAAGTAAATCTTAGTGTCGGCACTGGTGTCACAAAGGATGCCTATTGCCTGTGCTTCTCAATCAGTGCTGTTGTGTAGTACTGGTGTGTAACAGGGGTCTTAGTACCTGCTACTTTAGTTGTGGGTGTCCGCTGAATGATGAGAGAGAGACAGTTGACAACGCCACTCGGCGTCCAGGTTTTATTCAAATAAACAAAATGTTGTAGTGACAGGTGGCCGCCACTAGGGTACCAGCAACGATAGCCCTAGTGCACAAGGACATACACAGACAGAGTGTAATCAAAATAAGACATCCAAAAATGCAAAACAAAATACAGTGAGAAAACAGCAAGTTTGCCAAACACTGGCTTAGCGCTGCTCCCACTAAAAGGTAGGTCCCACTCCAGAACCTACTCTGCAGCACACTAAAATAAACTGTTGTGGGATCAAAATCCCCTAAATTAATCCCTACACAATCCACTCACCCTGGCTCAACACACAGTAGTGAGGCTGCATGCTTGCTGGAACTAGAACAAAAAAACTGGCTTTCCAGCTCCTTTTTTATACCATCTGGCCGGGCTTAATTGATCATCAATTAGTCAATTAAGCCCCAGCCACATTCCACACATGGATTTGGCAGAGTTGGATTTAACCCCATCCCTGCCAAACTTAAATTCAAAACTTTACAACTTTATGTACAACTGCAAATACATGCCATATCTAGTGCACACTTAAATTCAATATTTTTTTTAAAACTACACATACACAACAATACATTATTTACACATGCAGGGCTTTTGTCCTGCCACATGGTGTAACATCAGAAGTGGTAGATTGTCGGAATGAGGTATGTCTGCCAAAACGTGACCTGTGTCACGTCAGAAAATGGTAGGTTGTCAGGTTTTGGTATGTACAATGAATTACAATGAATCTCGCTGCTAATTTGTAAATAAAAGTGATAGAATTAGAAAGTAAGAGCAACAAACAACACCATTCTAATTTATAATTTTTGTGGCAAGTGGCCGACCACATGCCTAAACGGACTTTAAAAAATATATACAATTTTATACAGAACATATTAAGTAACAACCACGTGAGTCTCTTTAATCTTTTTTCAACATTACACCTTAGGTCTTTATTATTTATTTACTAGTGGTGAGCTAGCACACATCTTAAGGTTTGAAAATCACTGTGGAGGAAAAAATCACCTCAGATATTACAGCTGGATTTAAAACTTTATATATATTGAGACAGAGATGAAATGATTCTTGGTGTCAGATCTCCCCACCCGACCTGTGAGGGCTGTGTAATAGAAATAGAGAACTCTGGACTGGTTGGCCCGACAATTCATTCCAAGGGTTTGGCGGAAGTAGGCCATCTAGAAAAGGGCGGAGCTACGGTACACTAAACCATTGACCCGGAGGTTAACGGCGTGGCATCCGTGGATTGGAGGAGCGGATGTGCTCTTTGACCAAGGGGGCATGGTTGACAGTATAAAAAGGGGACGTAGTGATGTGATCTGTTCCTTTGTAAATGGTTATGCAAAAGAACCGAAAGGACCCGTGTTTGTGTTATAAAGAATGTGAGTGTTTTGTTTGTTTTTGTCAGTCTGTCTGTATCGTCCTGTTTGTATTGTTGATTTAGACTAACACGATCTGGAGCTGTCACCCACGGCCAGCACTAAACCCATACTTCACCACTTGTTCACCATTGTAGCACGTATTATATTGTACTTCACCACAAGCACTAAGAGCACTCACTTTGGACTTGTGATCGTGTGTGTCTAATTGTGTGTGTTAGTACTGTGCTTATTATTTACGGGACTGCAACCCTTTTTCACCACTGTGCAATACACATTGTTGTGTATGGCAAGCTCTGTATTATTTACTGGCTGGTCATCAGACCATTGGTTTACAAACCATTAAAACAAACATTTCACCCGTACTTTGTTGTCTGTTTTTCTTTGGATTACTGCACCAGCACCGCACCTGCTATATACCTGCTATACTCATTACCACTTTGCCACACATGGTGTCAGAAAAGGGGATGGACCATGCTACACTATCCGCACTGCTGGCAGAGCTAGACAGCAGACAGGAGACTGCAGAGAGAAGGAGAGAGGAGAGGTATACGGTGCTGATTGAGTGGGTCGGTCTGGCGATCCAGTCTGCAGCACTAACAGCACCAATGATGATGGCCCAAAAGGCACAGAAGATGACGACGGAGGATGACCCTGAGGCTTACCTGGTTGCTTTTGAGTGGCTAGCTACCACCGTGTCATGGCCCAAGCAATTCTGGGCAAGCCAGCTGGGACCCTACCTGATCAGGGAGACTCGGGAAGCCTACCAGGCCATGACGGACACAGAAAGCCGCCGACTACGACCTGGTAAAGAAAGCCAACCTATGCCGGCTCAATATCACGGGGAAACGCATTGGAGTACGGTTCAGGGAGTACCAAATATCCCCAGCTACACGCCCCAGGGTGGTGGCATAGCAGTTGTGTGACCACATGGAGCACTGGTTAAACCCCATCCAGAAAACGGGGCCACAAATGGGTGAGGCTATTGCAAGGGAGCAATTTTGCCATGTGGCCAGCGCCGAGACACAGGCGTGGATCCGGCGCCACAACCCCGCCACCCTGGAAGCAGCAGTCAAACTAGCTGAGAATTTTGAAGATTCCCTGGTCTCAACCAATACCAGACTGCTCACAGCTCCTGCCCACCAGAGTATCCGTACACCAACCCCTCTCTCTCGGACCAAGACCTGCGAGATCTCCAGCCCCACTGGGCCACCTTGCCTCACCTCCATGGAGACCAAGGTTGTCCCGCAGTTGGGTTAGAGCTCTTGCCCCTGCCCCGTTGCCATACCAGCAAAGAGACAGATCAATAACTAATGTCCCCCCCCCCCCCCAGTTGTTTCAGATGCAACCAACCGGGACATCAAGCCAGGTCATGCCCATCGGCAATGGAGTGTGATGTGGCGACGTGCAATTGGGCATCTGAAGCGGGTAAGCGAGGGGAAAATGGTCAGGAGGGGCCTTGTATTGTTACTGTGGTTTTAGGAAAGGTGAAAACAAAAAAAGGAAATAATTGGTGATGTTTTTCCTTTTCAAAGTAAAATGTTTTCTCCCCCCTTTTGTCCTAGAAAAACAAATAAAGAGAGATGGATTGGAAAGTGGGAAGGAGCATTAATGAGACGAGACTGGGGTCTGGTTGGAGAAAGCCAGTCAAAAGGAGTCGGTACGCAGTGTCACCGAGCGGGCGAGGTTACTGGGCCATCTAGGGCAGATGCTACTCCAGCCCCTCTCAATATACCGAACATGTGGCACAAAGTGCAGACGTAGTGTGCGGACAACACAATGAGTGCACACTTGGGGACAGGTCCGGTCTATTGAAGGTAAGGATGTTGATGGCGCTGGGGCGCTAGTATTTCCACACTTCATTATCAAGGGGTAATTACTGTACAGGGTAAACCTTGCCATGGGCACATGACAGCCTGTAGCACAATTATTGGTTCCCCCGTCTTCTGGATTGGTGGACATGAGGCTGGCACCTCGGCGCTGACAAGACAAAGGAATATTGGCTCGTTTTTATTGGGTAGAACTTCATAAAGATGTGTCGAAATATGTAGCCACATGCCCAGACTGCCAGTGAGCAGCGCCGGGTCGAGTGCGCCCCTCCCCTTTGGTTCCACTGCTGATTATTTCCACTCCTTGCAATGGACATAGTGGGCCCTTTGCTCCCTTCTGATTCCGGGTATACGCATATATTAGTGGTAGTAGATTATGCAACGCGATACCCGGAGGCAGTTCCATTGAGATCCACTAGTGCACCTGCAATAGCCAAAGAATTATTGCATATTATGGCGATAGTAGGGATCCTCAAGAAAATCCTGACTGATCATGGAACTAACTTTCTGTCTGACACGTTACAGCAAGTGTACAAAATTCTAAAAATACATCCCATCAGACGTCTGTTTATCATCCACAGACGGACGGTTTGGCGGAATGCTTTAATCAGACCTTTGAACTCTTGTACGGCCCACAGCCTCACGGCATCCTCGATCTGTTGAGAGAAGGGTGGGAGGAGCACAAAGGCTTGTCCAAAATGTAGTGCAGCATGTGCTCCTACTAAGAGATCGCCTAGATTTGGTCAATGTCAAATCGGCTCAGCACCGACAACAGCAGCATTACAATCAAAATGCACTAATTCAAACCTTTTGACCAGGAGACAAGGTAATGCTGCTGCTTCCCTCATCAGAATCAAAACTATGTGCTAAATGACAGGTGCCATATGAAGTGATTCAGTCTATCGGAAAGGTGACTAATGAAATTAGACAGAGAAGAGAAATTTATCACATAAATTTACTAAAGCCCTAGCAGGCAAGGGAGGTCTTATTTATAGCCCCAGGCGAAGTAGAGGATGATTTAGGCCCCTGTCCAGGAACCCCTAGCACTAAAGTCATTTCGATGGGGAACAGTTAGGTCCAGATCAGCAGCAAGAGCTGCGTCAGCTTATTGAGGAGTTCAGCAATGTTTTTTTCTGACATGCCCGTTAGAACTAACCTTGCTTAATATGACATTATCTCTCCCTCAGGTGTCACAGTAAGAGAGAGACCTTACCAGATCCCAGAAAGTTGACAAAGAGGCAAGAAAAGAGGCAAGAAGATTCAGAGGCAACTACATCAAATGCACAGACAACTGGGATCCCACCATCTCAGGTAAGAATAGCGATCCATCTAGTGAAGAAAAACTAGAATAGAAAACTATATTTTGTTTATCCCTAGTTTATTACAAGAGGCCTTATTGATCGCTGCCAAAATTCACAAACAACCTCTTGGTCTGTACAGCACAACATATCTGTCCAGTCATTCCCTCTCGGTCTATAACAAAGGGCACACACCAAAGCCACTAGTACCGGGAGCAGAAATCCAGGAAATAATAGGTAAGTAAAACATTTAAGATTGATGTAACACTCCTAACTCTAGGGGTGTAGGCTGGGTGTTGAATTAAAATTCCAGGTTTTACTTAAACAAATAAGTGGGACAAACAGCAATGGGTAAATGTGACAGAGAGAGAATGAATTCAAACTGTAAATCTCCCTCCCGACCAAAAAAGGCACTGGGTAAGGTTGATCGTATGCTTCCTCCAAGATGGACTGCCCTGACGGTAGGCGGAAACCGGAAGGTGACCATATTAGGGGGAGCGCGTAGTTGCATGTACCTGGAAGGATTCCATTACAATCAGCTGCGGGGCGGGCCCCTATTGGAGAAACCATGGCAACGGGTTGCTTGCAAGGAGGAGGTTCTGGGTACAAAGGGGAAGCAGCTACGTCAGTACGGCCCCTTGCGCTGATGACGATTTCCAGCCGGAGCCTGTGTGTTTGTTATTGTTTTGTTTTGTTTTATCGTTATCAGAGGAGGAGTGAGAGTCGGGAGCTGCAGCCGCGGAGCCAGCACTAAAGACCCGGAGCACGTCCCTCACAGCACAGGACAGCACAGCACAGCACCAGCACTCACCACGACCCCGGAGAAAGAGCACAGTTTCGTGCACGGAGGATTGTGGTTTAGGAGTGTTATTATTTTGTTGTTCAGGACTGTAAACCTGCTGTGTCCCCCGATACCATCGCTGGTAAAGGGGTGGATTATTATTATTATTATTATTATTATTATTATTATTATTATTGAAATTAAAACACAGACGTTTTGGGAGAGCTCTGGTCTGGACATTGCCTTTTATTTTACACCACTCACATCCTGCCACAGTAAAATATAACAAAAATAAAAGAGTTTATTTTTATAATGTCACACAAAGAATATCAAGATAGTAAACATAGACTGAAGGTGCTTTAGCTTTTCAATGAACTAGCAGCATAGTGGAATTTCAGGGTTGCTTTCACAAACTGTGTCAGACTGTGTACAAACTGCCTTAGCAGTCGTCAAACCCTGATTTAACACCAAATCAGTGCAAAATAGCTTTCAAATCCGCACCAAATACTATATAAAAGAATAGTCAGCAGCATAAATCAACTCAAGTCAAACAGTAAAAGAAATATAAAAACAAAACAGTGACAATCTTCCCGGCACAGAACTTCAACATGAGGTACTTTTCAGCAGCATGACCCAAACATAAAGCAATCTTGAAGTAAGCTTCCTTTTCTAAAAACAAGTGTTGTTTTAAAATACACTGTTGTTGTATCTCTCATAGTATCCCAGCAGTCGGTTTCAATGTTAGTGTGGAGACCGCCTGCTTTTAAATACAGTGACCCCCTCCCCATCCTAACTAGCCCAGGTACCACAGAAAATAAGGCCCCTATGAAAATGGGGACGCAAATAAAAGTTTTCCACCCGCTACATTGAGAAAAGTTTTTATTATGAAAAGCTTTCTTTTTTAATTTAGTAGTCAGCAAATGTTTTTATCATTTTCTCCCCAATTTGGAATAGCCAATTATTTTTAGGCTCAGCTCACCACTATCACCCCTGCACTGACTCGGAGAGACGAAGACAGACACATATGTCCTCTGAAACGTGTGCCGTCAGCTTCTTTTCACTCTGCAGGCCCACCATGCAGCCACCTCAGAGCTACAGCGTAAGAGGACAACGCAGCCCTGGGCAGCTTACAGGCAAGCCTGCAGGCGCCCAGCCAGACTACAGGGGTCGATGGTGCACAGTGATACATAAACACGATACATGGTGATATTTATACTAGAACTCCTGCCCAGCCCCTACCATCTCTTACATTTGAAGTCCTCCCTTCTCCTTATCATAGTCAACCATTTGAAATGCATACTTGGCTACCGTAAGCTGTTTAGAAATGTTTATTTAAGAAAACTAATATACAAAAAATAAAGTGTAGCGCATTTGGGGAAAAAGCCATGAAACCAGTTATTTTCAAAATCTGGTTTATCATACATTTACACTGTACTATAAACAACCCCTCATTGTCATTACACACTGCACATGCGGCTCTGCTTTACCCAATCAGAATACTGGCCAGCGCAAGAGTCGAGAAGGGTATACTTGCAAGACGGACGACACACGCCTCACACCCCAAGCCTGGCACCCTTTAACTCCGCCTCTAACTCCACCTCTACAGTGACGCAAAAAGAAAGACGTCACATTTAGAAGAAACACATGCACAGTTGTTGTTTAACTTGTTAAATTCGCCTTTGTATTTAATTATCCATGAGTAATATATATATATATACACGAAACGGGAATCAAACCTGGGACCCTGGAGCGGTGAGGCAGCAGCGCTAACCACCACACCACCATGCCACAAACTATAACCTAATATACACGATAAATCATAAGAGCAAAGATTGTAATCAAGTTCTTCATTAAAACCCCGGTGGTTACAGAACTCCTTATTATAATTATTATTATTATTATTATTATTATTATTATTATTATTATTATTATTATTATTTCTTTCTAGCAGACACCCTTATCCAGGGTGACTTACAATTGTTACAAGATATCACATTATTTTTTACTTTCACAGGTACCATTGTACCTTGTTCCAAAATCCAGTGGTACATTTTTATAGGGTTCCGTTCTAACAGTATTGTTGCAATAGAAACAAACGGATAATTGAACAGTTTCCAAAGAAGCGGAGGGCAGTATATTAATCAGAGTATCAAGCAATATTTTTAAAATCCGCTGACATCAAGACCATTTCCAACAATGCTTGCAGATTGTATTTTTTACATACATTACATACCGCATATAGTTAACGATTACTGCTTTTGTATATATTATATGGAAACGTAAGCGCATTAATTAATACTGCCTTTATAAATGTAATGATGATTAAATGGTTTATTTAGAACGCAATGCCGATGTATTCATTATTTGAAAAACATAAATTAAATGGGCATATTACATGTTACGACATTGACAATACAGAGAAATGTAGATTCCATAAGCAAAAAAAAAGAAACGACTTCACATGGGTGGGATCAGTGCATCAATGTGAGGACTTGGAAATTGCATCACTGTAGAGGCGGAGTTATAAGGGTGCCAGGCTTGGGGTGTCAGGCCTGTGTCATCGGTCTTGCAAGTATACACTGTTGCAAGAGTCAGGGTGCTGAAAGAACGAGTAACGAGATGCTTCTGGGAAATGTAGTGCAGTAAAAAGTACACTATTTACAAAACAAACATACTTTATCTCATATCTAAACTCAGTTGTACTGATGGAGTTTAAAAAGCTGCTTCTATTTATTCTTAAAAGAGTTTGAGAGCTGAACTGAAGCACAAAGACAGAGTGCAGGTGAAAGTGAAAGCAGGTAAGCAGACTCTAAATATGTGTGTTTAAAGTTACAATAGCTAATAGACGCAGGTAAGCAGACTCTAAATCTGTGTGTTTAAAGTTACAATAGCTAATGGAACAACTCTCTTCAACAGTAAGTAGCGTGGTTCTGAAAAATCTAGCGTTACACGCCCCGCGTGCTGCTACACCTGTTTAAATATAGCGCTACACGAGGGTTGCCAACTCATGACCTCAAAAATAAGGAACAGGATCAGACCCTAACGCAATGCCACGCAACACCGTGCCCGCCAAACCACACACATTTTATTTTTTACTCTCACAGATACAGCAGACCTCTTAAAAATAATTATTAGTTAATGTATTTTAAGATATTTTGACAAATGAAAGCATCATAAGTTTTTTACTTTTTGTCACGAATTCTGCGTGTTCAGATTCCTTTACGTACTCTTTTGAATTGCTCAGCACACACTCTTGTCTCAGGGGAGACGTTAGGAGGACAGAGATGTTATTACTCCTAGTGGGATATAGTTCGTGCTCTGGACCCGCAGTATATCCAGATGACTAATATAGTACTCAAGAAATTGACAGACTCATGTATTTAAAGTTTTTACGAATCAGAGTATGATAAGTACTCGTTCGGTTTATTAAAGGTTAGATATTGGATAGCGCAGCTACAGGCTACGTCGTATCCCCAGCTGACAGACACACTGGGCAGTCCAGCGTCTTAACAGATATCACCGTTAACACTTTAATACATGTATATACATGTAATCAAGGCCGACAAGCTGGCCAAGAACACGTCACCTAAAGTACCCAATGGTCTATTTCAGCACATTCAACAAAACACTCTCTTATCTCTAAAACATAGCGTAAGTCCCTTATAGCAATACATGCAATACATGTGAGGTAAAATAATAATTGATTAATGCTTACCCTAAAAGGATATGACTGTCTCCACCAGGCAAATTAAACTGAGTTCAATCAGCTCCACTGTATTTTGGTTTGCAGAAGATGGACCACCTTACCCTGTCTCGGATGAGTGTGGTACTCCATTGTAATTACTTAGGAGTTATATAGGTTTTTCGTCTCATTGGAATACATGGGACGCCTCAATTAAATCCAGTCATTAATCTGTTGAGACAGCTCCTATCCCTTTTACAAATAATAGTTTTCAAAAGATCCAGACTAACTTTTCAGAATTAATAAGTGTCATGAACTCAATAAATTCAAGACTTCATATTTGTCTAACTCCAAACTTTATGATCTCACTCCTTGCTTTCCTCCGAGCCCCTCCTTTATCTAAAAGTTAAGTGAACCAAGGTTCCCAGGATCTTGGTTTACTATATAATATAAAAACACTACTGTTTATATGTGATTGCAAAACACTATTTTTATATGTGTTAAATATAAGAGATGTTCTTAATATGTGACATCATCTTCTAATTGATTATATTTTGCTAAATTAAAGGTATGTGTTTCTTTTAACCTCATGTTGTTTCATCATTTTGTTAATGAGTCAGTTTTAATTCCATATACCATTGTCTAACAGAGTATTTGACAAAAGATTGTCTCATACAACATTCAAGTCAATTAGTTTCACTAAGTTTGAGTGATAATAGTTTTCATTACAATTTTTCTTTTATCACTTAAAAGATACACTAACCAGGCTCTGATCTGTAATTGACTCTTGAGTATATGCTATTGCCAATAATTTCCACAGTCTCTTGTTTTCTCCAAAGCCAGAGTCTGTGCAAACACTTTTAGATCTATGACCCATCAATGTCTGTTGAGCCATAATTTTTGCATATTATTTCAAGATATATTCTTGGCTGTGCTAGGCCACTAACTCCATAAACCTTAAGTTCCAAATCTGTAAGATTTGCAACTTTTACTGGCGTGGAATGCAAGAAGACCCTCTCCTCCTTTTACAAGCCATCTGATAAGGAGAGAGGCTCCCCTTGCAATGCAGCAGTTTCACAGAACCCCATTATAATGACTTCATCTACCATCATTAGACAACAGTATAGTGGATTAATAACAAGGTACATTATAGTATATTATTACAAACTTAACACAAAAACATAACACAACACCTTTTATATCCTATAATTCAGTGGATATCATAATGTCTAGAAGTCTTATTGTTCAATAGAAGAAGAAAGAAACTGTACCACTTTCCCATTTAATTAAATCGAATACTGCTCCAGGTTTTAATCTTCTTATCAATACAGTAAAGTCATGAACAAGCAATAATACTTGTCAGTTTTAAATAATATGTTTTCTTATTATAGCAAATACTTAAAACATATTATTAATCTTATGAAATCAAATAATTATTTTTAGTTTCAAATATCATGCTGTCTAAAAAGGGGTTGATCATTTATTTTATTAATTTATAATACCTTCGTGTCTAATTTCTAGTTTTTACTAATATGAACTATAGACAGTGTAAATTATCACTGAACCTTTTAACTCTGAATGTGGCATTTCAAAATAAACTTTTAATTAATTTACTTCAGTTTAACAGTTGCTCCTAGAATTTATAATATCACGTTATTTCTTTGGTGAATCCCTCTTAAGATTTAAATCCAAATACAGGCCAGTATAAATGCATTCAACTTTTATATATTTTATAATGACTGAACTAGGCTTGACCCTGTTCTTTGTTCATACAAAATCTAGCCGAGACAGGTTTTTCCCTAAGACCTTGGCTGTTAGGTTAATTCATAGGTTGTAAAGAATCTCTTTCTTATCTTGTCTTTAGAAACATAAATTTGTAGGTGTGATTAAGTTCACTTTTTAGCCGGAATGGTGCTTTTTATCAAGCGTCATGCTTTCTGAAGATAAGATATACAAGCTGACAAATCGTTATATTTTAGAAATTCTCCAATTGCTAAGTGTTTGATTAGAAACAGATGTAGACTGACCTATTTCATGGAGCAAGAGATCCATCTACTGACAATACAAGGATACTCTCTCTTTATCCTTCCTTCAAAAACCTCTAACCCTTCATTTTTATATCAAAGTACATTCCATATTTGAAATTGCCTAGTACATGTCCAGCATATCCACACGTTCCCAGCGAATATATGAGATATTAGAGTCAGTGTTTCCCAGCATGCATCACTGTGAGCAGCTTCTTCCTCCAGACACAGACCACATTGTAGTGTTTAGATGACTGGGTGTGAGGAGCCTTGTGTTAACAATGAGAGAACTGGGCTGACTGGGGAGGTAACTGCTGCCTATTTCAATTGTCTTATTACTGTGTTATTACATTATGGACAGCAGTGGTGCTCTGCCTCCCTCTTGTGGTCATTATTAATATCTGCAGTGTGTCTCTCGGAGGTCAAATGAATGGAAGCTATAGTGCTGCTGACAGTAGTAAACTCCTGCATCTTCAGTCTGGACTCCACTGATGGTCAGCATGAAATTTGTTCTTGACCTGCTGTCAGTGAATGGAGCTGGAGCTCCAGAGACTTGGCTATTCAGTGAAGAGAAGAGGAGTTTAGGAGCTCCTCCGGGTTTCTGCAGATACCAGGCTAGACTGCTGGTAAAACCAGAGCTACTGGATCTGCAGTTCAGAGTGACACTCCCTCCTATAGAGACAGACTCCACTGTGGGACTCTGAGTCAGGACAATCTGACCGCTGGATTCTGAAAATAAAACACAGAACATCAACCCACCGAGTCAACAGCCTCGTCCATTAACTGCATCCCACTGTGTGCTGAGGAAGCTGATATT